>JAQFXU010001236.1:0-31969 GCA_034693705.1 Spatulosminthurus flaviceps
ACATTTTTTATTTTCATCATTTTCACGGTTATCTTTATCTAGTAAAAAATCAATCGGCTCATGAGATTTGTTTTTTTAATTAATCCCGGCATACATAAATTACAGGATTTTGTTGCTCAAAATATGCGGCCCACCCTCAGACTCGACGATATTTTTGAAAATTTGCCGAAAGCCTAGAATTTTCCCTACATGTAGGCATACATACACAGTGTGCGCCTACCTTTGCTGCGGAATGAGTAACTTTCTGTAGGATGGTGTGCGGAAAGGGGTAAGAGCTATAATAGAAAGTGGCATTCGTGTGAATCCCAACGATAATCATTTCTTTGTCCTTGATAAGTTTCGAGACCGTACGTGCATTGATTCTTTTCGAACTTGACAGTTTTCTGGGTAATATGGTTTCAGTACACATAAACTGACATTTAGATTTTTGTCACGAAGATTCATTCTTTTTGAGTAGGCGAAAGCGAAAGCGGAGGCATGGACTCATGAAAATAGCACGAAAATTATTTGGTTAAAAAGTGAGCACACGAAGTCATTGTGCTCTCTTAAGTGAAAACTGTCAATGCTCTCAGGGCACAGAGATAATTAAATCGGTAGAACCGACATTCTTCTGACATTCCGTCATACTACCATCACTTTACATTGGAGATGAAAAAACTTGGGGAAAAGAGCTTTTGCCTTGAACGAAATAAGCTAGGCAGGTGTTATGTCTCCGACTTTCATATGGAGAGTGAAACCAAGTAACTTCAAGAAATCCAATGCCAATGCGTACGCCCTTTGGTAATGGTCTCAAACCCGACTCAACTTTAATCTCGTATACCATGACAGAGGGTAAATCCGTGGGGATTCTGAACAAGAGCAGATTGTTGTTCTACTCCAAGGTAAAAATGAGTTTTCATGTCTAGCTAATAATGCCCAAGAGTGCCCAAGAAATCCTCCTGTTTATTTCACCACTTCTTCAGTCCCACCTACGCACATTTTTGCAACATTTCCATGCCATTCCATAACCTTGGTAAGCTCAACCCAACACATTTTGAAGTGACAGAGTAAATATGAGTATATGTGAGGATAAGTAACGACGAGAGTGAAAAGAAAGCAATAACCAATATGCATAGATACTCGCATACAAATACAACGCTAAAGTTACTTCAACTTATTTTGGAAAGCATGTGTTCTGGATATTCAACTCACAAGCCCCACACACATCATCCGAATGAATGATGAGGAAACCTAAAGTCTCTCTCTCTCTGTACATGATGAGAAACAAAGCTTTCAATTCCAAGCTTAATTTGCACAAGCTGCCTCCTTGATAAATAATAAATAACAAGCGGGTAAACTATGAGGAGTATCAAACATGGTAATCATTTAAACCAAGCATTTCCAAACTAATCACCAATAAGTTCGTGAAGAACCTTCTTGTTTCATTTCTTTACCGTCGTATTAAACCATGTATTCATGAGCAGCAAGGCAGATCATGTTTGAAATTCTTGAAATACCTGGCGTAAATGAGACTGGTAGGTGAAGTGCCTTGACTCATGAAATTTACTAGAGCAGGGCAACTTAAAATGAAACTAGGGCTGTTTATGTATCTATGCAGGTGGTTACCTCATAAAAAGGAAGGGCCAAAGCCAAATCTTATTTATTTTTTCCACACACAAAACCTTTATCCTTAGGTCAGATTCATAAGAGGAAAGGAAGGTTGAAGAAACAGCTAGGCTATACTCTCATTTTGCATACTCCTCACAAGATTTATTCTTACAATACTTTTTCAACATGCCATTTCCGACCAAGCTTATAGTTTCACTTCTAAAGTGAGAAATATATAGGACGAAAAATAGGCGAGAAAAAGCTTGTCAACCTTTTTTTGCTTTCGTCTATTTATGTATAAGTAGATACATTTGTGTATACACACAACAAAGCTTTCATCAACGTCTCATTTAACATGGTTCAACGAAATCAATACTAGTATGCCGATACTTGAGAGAGGGAGAGAGAAACTTGGTGAAAAGCGATAATCTCTGGATGAATAATCCTTGATAAAAATAGGAAAAGATTTTACACACACTGACACTTTGACAGGCAGCATCTATTTACTCTACACTTCACCTCATTTCTTCCATAGTGTTCACCCACCCTAACACATTCAAATGCAAGGGCGACGAATCTTTCTAAACTTGGAATTGAGCATTTACTTTTGAACAAACACTTTTCGGGTTCTGAAGGCAAGCAATAATAACAATAAGCTTTTTCCTATGCATCGTACATTTAAATGAAAGGTTAACCGTTTTTACATTAAGGCTACTTGTCTCATGGTGCAAAATATTACAATCGTTATTATCAATGACAACTTTTACAGCAGCTTAACGTTAGTATGTATGTAAATATAACGGATTTATTTAAATCAATATATAGGACGTATTGTAATCCTAAGAAACAAACAAATATTCATCAGAGCTCACAACTTAAGCCATGAACAGTACCTTAGATCTCCCTTATGTGTACACATCAGATTTTTTATAACCAAGATCAAAAGTAACTCACAATCAGTTGAACCAACATATCATGCAATACAAGGTTAATACAATTTAAGGTTTCAAGGGACCAGAGATTGTAACTAGCATACTGTGTTATTTTTATTATGCTTTCTGTACAGTTTCAAGTCTAACAGAAGACCTACCTATCAATTTTACACAGGTTTCCGAATTGCAGCCAACGAAATAAACCTAAGCAAACAACTTCCTACTGGTGCATCTTGCTATGAAACCTTTTTTGTGAATCTATACTAAGATCTATCTTGAACTGCGAAAACCTCGTAGAAATGTCTAATGGTACTACTTTTTTTGCGGAGAGGATTTCATTCAAGAGCGAAAATAATTGGTAATTTGGCTACTACGGTACTTACACATGTATATATACTTATAATTTTCTTACATTTTTTAGTGCACAACTTTAACCCCTTGGTTTAGGAACATATAAAAGCACTACTGCACGGTGCTATTGATACACTAACTTTAGTCGAAGTGAATCCTGGATGTTTGTCGGCAACCACATATGTACTTAAAATGAATACAAACTAGGCAATGGAACGGGCTCGTACCTGATGTAACAGTTTCCATTGAAATATCATGAATATTAAATTAACATTTTTTAATACTGTTGCTTCATATGCTGACGTAAACTTGAGCTTAATTGAGTGCTTTGGTAAATTTGATCACACAATGACGACGGCAGTGATCACTTACAGAAATTTCTCGATATATACCGGACGCCTTTGAAATGAATAAGACAAGTCCGACAATCTTTCGTGCAGAAAATGTTTTGTCCAAAGATCGTTCACTCAGAATTTTTTTCCCCAAAATCAAAAATCATTCGTTCAGAAACATTCGTTCAACATCATTCGTTTTAGACAACAAATTTTCTGAACGAAAGATTTTTAACAAAACATTTTCTGGACGAAAAACACTGGTCGAAGATGTATCTGGTCGAGTCTTCCGTCTATGATAACAAGCAGATTTTGGCGAATTCGTTAGATCGAGATTTTACTGCGTGACTTATAATACATTATCAACCAAAACGAGACTTGTATTGACCAAATGATGTAAACATTGCCAAAAGCAAAAGCCTTCTGTATTTTCTCGGTCTTCGTGTGGGTGGCCTGGGTGGTCGGATGCATCTCACAATGCCCTTCTCAGCATTTATTACTACTATATATTAGTATATATTATACCTATTAGTTCCATTAGTGTATTTCATATCTCTATAAAAAGTGCTACCCAAAATCGACAGAGACGGTATTATTATCCCCTCTATATAAGCTTTCTACACTATAATTCACATGCCAGGGCAGCACTACACGGAGACACCCTTAATACCGGAGATGTAAAATGTTACCCTGTTGTGAAGCCAACACATTCAGCATTCCCGAACGGAAAGGATGAGTATGTATCATCGCTGCTCACGGCATTTGCTCATCATGTGGTACTCACGTCAAAACATTAAGCTGGTAAGTATTTTAATTTTTAACATTAACTCTGCAAACGGTTGCATTAAATCAAGGCAACAATAAAAGGCATTAACGTTAAGGAAGTATGGATCATCGAAGACAAAAGAAATACACTTGGCTGCCTACCAAGGTTATCAAAAGACAAAGTTCTTAGACAATTTAGACATGATAACACATGATACTCTGGACGCAGTCTTTTACCAAGTCAACCAAGTCCCATTTCTGGGTAAACTATTGTAGTGTAGAAGTTTATATACTGAGTATTTAACTAGGGCTTAAGAGCTTTGTTGATTGTATTAAAACCACGGTCTTCTGCTGACAACGACGATACACTGAAGATTTGGTGAATCTATCACTCATCCATCACTCAAGTTGGCTTCTCATGAGTCATGACATTCAGCTTGTCTTCATCTTGTTTTGAAAGTTTTTTCAAGCATTCTTCGAGCTTCTCTACGAAAATATCCACATCTTTAGTTTCAATGCCGATTGAAGCTGCTGCAGTGATGTAGGGAAACGGATATTGCTTGCAATGCGATCCCCAGCCTAATGGAAACAACGAAAATAATAGTGCCATGAACATAAAAAATAGTCTTAATCCGTTCGATTGAGTTGAAAAATATTCATTGTTTCTACCTTGAAAGTCATAGCCATCGATTGTTTTTACGACTTGCTGACTTGTGACAACTCGAGCACCACATACAGATCGGAGGAACAGCATGGAACCTAATTTTGTGATTAATTCAATTCTTTGTGATTCAGGTAGGTTTCTTCCTAGATTAGATAGCGTCATGCCTAGGAAAAGAAAGTTTGCATACTTGCACATAATGGAAAGCAGCTTATACAACTACCATATCGTCCAACAGATTTTCTTATAAACTCGCAGATTGAAAAAATTCGGTACTCACCTATAGATATTTGATTATTTGGTGTTCCTATCACATGCTCAGAGAATTTTTCAGCTAAAGATTCCATTTGACTTTTCAGATACTTATGAATATCACGCCGTTTCTGAAGCAAGCGAGTGTACTCGTCTGATCCCATAGACAGTAAAGTAATGAAGACGTCTAGAAACTGACTCGACGACGCACGGCCTGTTAAATTGACATTTCTATTAGCAAAAATAAATAACTACTGGAACCGCCAAAAGTAAAAATTTCTCACCAGGATAATTCTGTCGAATTTTCTGTAAAAGAGTCCCATCAAACCCTGCAACAATGGCTCCGCCAACTGGAACCATTAGGTTTTTATCCGTGCTTTGCACGACAACATCGACGCGTCCATGGCTAAAAATGCAGAATAAGAGATTATTTTAGAACTAAGTACTTGTCAGAAACAACAAATGCATAAAGTGAAATCTTCGATTGACAGAAATTTTCAATATACGAAACAATATTATTAGCATTGTAGAAACATAATGCCCATAATACATTTGCATGCTTCACAGCTAAATTTTGCCAAAATGCTCTTGCTACGACAAATAACTAGTGAGACATTCTACTTACTGCGCTGCTTGCGATATAGAGTAAGAACACTTTCCGCTCTGTAGGCCATATGCATTATTCACAATATGAAAGAGTTTCTCAGATTTGCATAAACGTCCAACCTCTTCTAATGAATCACAAGCTCGGGGGGCAAAGCAACTTGTAGTAGTGAGAATGCAAAGAATTTTTTCTGCTCCGTAATCAGCTATAGCCTTTTTGATATCATTAATATTTGTGTTTAGTTCTTCTCCAACAAACTCTGGCTCAATGATGACGGGTTGAAGCCCTGGAAATTATATTTATTAAATTTCATTAATGACCAAATTAAACGCATTTCAAGCATATTCACTTTATAACTTTAGAAACAACCTGCTGTTAAAATGCATTTAAAACAAGATTTTTGGTCAATGCGAGGCCATATCACATATTTAGCGCCAGGTTTCTCCTTGACTAGTGTAAGTAGCACTAAGGCAATACATAAACCGGTAGCGGTAGGACATAGAAATACATCACTAACTTGTCTCGATACTGCAAACATTTAAATAAGTTTCAATTAATGCCAACGTCATGACGGCAGCCAAAGCTAAACAATCTTCCTTACGAATTCTTACTTTTTGACCGGCATAGATCGAGAAGTAAGGCATTTGTTAATACGGATAGAATACTCGAACCAGCGGCTTTCGGTTGCACCTCACCTAAGTCACCCGAACGTCCAACACCGTGACACATTCTAAAGTGACGTTTGCTAACTAAAGCTAAAAGCATAACATATTTTATATTTATTTCGAAACCCATTAATCCATTCTCACAATAATGCAATTAAAAACCCAAAACGTCCAAATCGTTCCAATTCATACTTACAAGAATAAATCCGACCTTCCCGCTCTCCTACTCCGCATTTTGAGGGGAAATTATTACTGTCCATTAAAGCTAGCTCATTCAATAAAATCTCTATAGTGAGATCATCCCATCCTTCCTTAGGCCATTTTTTCTGAAATCGTGTACATTTTAAAACTCAATTAATATTTTAAAAAGATTAGATTAGATTTCCTCCGACATACATCTTAAATACAAAATTAGCCCTTTGCAACGAAGTTCTTTGACGAGAGTGTAAAACTCAAAAAACCTCAGCCCAAAACGAAATATAAGAAAACAACGTTAAAACACGTACAATCTTAAA
This sequence comes from Spatulosminthurus flaviceps, assembly GCA_034693705.1. NCBI lineage: Eukaryota > Metazoa > Arthropoda > Collembola > Symphypleona > Sminthuridae > Spatulosminthurus > Spatulosminthurus flaviceps. The sequence continues at coordinate 6,665 of JAQFXU010001236.1, forward strand.
AAAACAACTACATACCTCCTTCAACAACATGGAAATTAATTTATTTCTTGAAGTCTTCGATTGAGATCCTTGTTGCAAATAGGTAGATGACACAGAACTACCCATAGATGTTGAGAGCAACTCCTGCAATTCCATGCTTGCTCTGCCTCCAGCTCAAGCTAACATCGAAGTTTAATCTGAAATAAGAAACAAAATGCATAAGATTTACACATTTACTTACAATTAGCCGGCACACCCGATCACTGGACGAACCACTTTGCATATTATTTAACGCTTTTCCAATCCATTAATATTATAAAACATAAATCCACATTAATGACAAATTATTTTCAGTTAAATAACCACACATATTAATAATACATAATCAAGTTGTACACACGTGTTATAATTGTCAATTAATATTAATGTCAACTTTACACTTACAAAGTCTCAAAACAAATATTAAGTATTGAATATTTTTAAATTCCTAATTACAAACTGAACAATCCACATTTTGCCGACACGCACAATCAGTGAATGGGTGAATCAACACAAAATACAGTTTCATCATTCATAAAATAAATTGTATAAAGGTGATGATAACGATAAACATTGTGAGACTGTAAAATTATTCCTCTCGGCTCACATTCTTGCTCGCACAAAACGTAACTCCTTGTACAAGCCGCAAGAGAGACGAGGTAATCATTGAATTCCCTATCTGTGACCATGGACGTGATGATGTGAAAGATAAGAATTTTGCTCCATGGTTGATTCCCGCGAAAATAGTGACAAGATTCTAAAAAGCCTGCGACATGTGTATTATTCTCACATACTCAGTATATATATCACTATATAAAGTATCGGTGTAACAACATTTACACGTGGTTCGTGGGTTAGGACCTGACTTCCGAATTCAAACAACAAAAACCTAGAAAATCCGATATTAGAATTGTGATTATTTTGGCAAGAACTTGTTAAAACGAATACAGATTCTAATTTAAGGACGTAAAGTTAATAAGTGAAGGAATTCAAGATTGTAATTTAGCTTGGTGAATATCTTCGTCTTTCTTTTAAGGGTGTTTGCAATTGTGAATTGTAAATTGTTCGGAAATTTCAATTGTGGATTTATGTTGAGTCTTATAGCTTAATAAGTTCCTTTTCAAATGGCCTTTCATTTGAAGCTGCTGCGTTTGCCAGCTTTAATTCGACCTGTAAATGTTCGGTTTTTGAAAACCACAACAACGGAACATCCAGAACCTGTTTATAATGATGACGAGAAAGTACTTGAAAAAGTGTTGCAAGAGCGGGGGGAGGATGTGGTAAGAATGAAGTTATTCTAACTTTATCACCAAAAGTTAAGTAATATAGTAAAAGCTTGCAATCTTTGTTTTTGAACATAAAATGTGAAATAGCATTGGTTTGTAATCGACGTAATATTGACCTACACTGTTAATTTTTTAAATGGTTGTTGCTGTATTTCAAGATTAAAAAATTTATGTTTGATTGTCGTCAGGTTTGTTCAAAATGTATGTTTGGTTTTGTGAATAGCCTGCAAGTTTGAAGAATCCCTATGCTAAGGAAAGGAGGAAATGTATTTTATGCGAGCATGGACTGAATCCGGATTATAAAAATGTGAAACTCTTGTCACAATTTGTATCGCCTTACACAGGGATGCTGTATGGTAGACACATTACTGGTCTCTGCCGTGAAATGCACGCCCGAGTTGAGAAGCAAGTTCAAAAGGCGACAATGTTTGGTGAGGAGGCATCCATACTTACGAATTTATTGTATTCAGTATAATTTAAGAAAACGTGTGTATGTTAATTGAGTTTTGCAATACATTGTTAGCGTTGATGATGTTGCTAATATTATTAATGATTATGCTTTTGGTTACTAGGATTTATGGCGACCTTTTTGAAGGAAGTTGAGTTTTTGAAGGATCCGAAATTGTGTGATCCCGAAAGACCGATACGGCCACACAAATATTGATTTTTGGAAATCCTGGGGAACCCATGTTTATTACGAAACGTTGCCTCAGTTAGTAGTCACTTTGTATCTAAGGGAAATTTTGTAATGTATTTCAGTTTTGCTTGAGCGCAGAAACAACTGCTGCACTTTTGCATTTAAAAGGTTAGCAGGAACCCAAGATGAAGAAATGACATTTTGAGAGCATAATAAAGACTTAAATTGACCCATTTTCGTAAAAATTGCAATTTTAATAAGTAACTCAATTTTTTACAATGCATTATTGACAGTGATTAAATTATAGTATTACTTATTTTTAGGAGAGCGCTTCATTGATGGTGAATTATTATGATGGGATTTTTTTACCTAATTTTTTCGGCTCGTTCTAACCTATGATATTCTGTAAAATGTGACTAGAAATGTCACTATTACTCTAACTAAGGGGAAAAAATTCCTTTCATCTCCTGCAAAGGAGGACTGCTGTAGGATTAGAGGGAATAGTTACATTCAGATACCGGCGGTTTACCTACTCCCGGACGTATGTCTCCGGTCTGGGATTCGATTCCTGTCACAACGCTTCTCGCCTGTAAGGTAAATGTTGAGGAAGCTTTAAATACTTGTGAGAGTATGAAAATAAGAGTAGAAGGGGTATTTTACAGTCTCTTCAGATAACTCGCAACATTTCCAGCTACAAGTAAATGTAAAAACTAAACTAAAAAAATTAAGTCAGTAGCTATTTAATAATTTTAACCTAGACGTGACCCTACGATTAACTTTGCACACAACGAATCCTTTTTGACCCATTATCAAGTAAAACCTAAGTTGGATCATCCAGTCAAAATGAGGGCCTGGAATGGAATTTAAATTCCTCGGAGACCATTACTTTTACCGGAGCCAATGAGGCCAAGGATATCAAAGCAATAACGTCCAGCATCATAGTTATAACTTTTCCGCACTATTCTTAACTTACAAATTGAATATTTTGTACAAATTAAAGTTTAAAGGAACGAAGCACACTAGCAGAAAGTTCGCAAAAAGTAGTTCTACAAAATTTCTCATTACAAAATGATTAATAATGATGTCAAGAGGAAACAATGTGCACAGGTCGAATGAAACAATATCCTTCATAGCAATCGAAAAACGCTTTTAAAACGTAGATTCAACTTTCATCAGTGCCAACTTACAAATACGACTATATCATATCTCATCCCAATCTGTAACATACTCGTATTCTCCTATTGTAAACACTGGAAGAAGAATATTCGAAAAAATGTCAAATGCAACATTCATGAGATTACAACTAGATAATAATACATATACAACTTACGAAATATAGCGAAGGTCCTACGTGTAATTTACTTATCACAATCCGATAAATTATATACAGTGATTACATTAACAGAGTACACACAACTGTAATACAATTTTTCAGTCTTATCTCATCGATACGGGGACAAGGTCGATGAGTATTTTGCATACATTTCTGCGCATAAAAGTAGGTAGCTACAATGAGTTTTTTAAAACCCAACTTGGTGGAATTGAGTTGCGTTAATTCTTTTTTGTAGCTGGATATAATTTCGCCACTTTTTATCCAATGGTTTAAATTCTTAAGGATAGTTGCTAATTCATTTAAAATCATGGAGTTACCACACTAGAATTTCCATTATGGCTTAGACGAAGAGGTGAAAGTAATAATCAATATAATCTGCAACTGCATCCGAACTTACGCCCATTTTCTGCATGTATCGGAACATAAATTTTTGAAGGATCCGTATTGGTATAAATAATACAAAATCCAGTTCCCCTTGTTTGGCAAGCTCAAAAGGCAATAAATTTGGGTGTCGTTAGTCGGTAGATTTAGTTCTACGTTTGTACCTCCACGTAAGTAATTCCATTTATGTATTTTGAAAATTTGGAAATTATTTTACTTATCTACACCGCCTAGAATTTTCTTAGCACATCTGGAGTCAAGCCTTTTACTGAGTAAACGACTGGATCGTTTACCATTAAGTAAGCTAAATCGTAACAATTTTTAAGCTGCGCTATTTGCAAAAGGTGAGATTTTTGAACAAATATGATTTTCATTACAGTCAATGTTGTTCTGAAGCTATTTTCAGATAGTATGGAATACTCAATGGATTAATTCGAAGAAATTTAGCACCTCCACTAAAAATAAGCTAACCAGGTAACGGTTCGGTAGCTAACAGCACACTAGCTTAGTCAAAATTTAATATGGAAGGAACTACAAAATTTGGAAGATATTTGACATTTATGAAGCAACAGATGACGAGTTCCACCATAGAATCAATCAAGTCAGATAGATTCGACGTTTACCATTCACATTAGGTCAGATGGTTTACAAACCTGTCTTTCGATTTTACTGCTCTCGCATTTTTGTAAAAATAGTACTTCTGTACAGAATAATAACAGAACTTCTGTTAAACTAGTGTCACTAGTATTAGTATACATTCAGGGCGAGTTTAACTCAAAAGCGAAAGGTTGGACGATAGAAAAATTGTCAAGTTTCAAAACAGCTCCGGTTGAATTATAAATTATTGACCAATTTCAATAGCTTTTTTAACACGAAGAGACAAACGAAGATCAACCTTATCAATATATGGGTCAAATATTTGAAAATTTCATCCTTAGGGATTTCTAATTGACTTGATAAAAATTCATAGATATCAAATTATACTGCATTCCTGTATTTGTATTAACAACCTAACGATGGTAATCACGAGCATGTCAAGCATTGCGACGCTGTTCACAGCTAGTGCAAAAAATATTTGATGTAATCCATGGTCTCCCAATAAAAGGGTCTATTCTGCAGCACCATCTTGGACGCTAGGTTCGGTGTATACTACTAATATTTTTAAACTTGTCGATTTAATTGTGGCACTCCGTGGACGGCTTGAAAAGTGTCAATTTTGCGGTATTTTAAACAAAATCAGTAGCTTGCGTTCAGGCGTTTTGTTCCGTAGCACGTACTGTCCTCGCAGTTTTTTTAACTTTTTCCCGAACTTTATCTTTTTTGCGTGGGAGCGTTCCGTAGACACTTGATACCTGTAAAAATACAACATTGAATAGGTTATGAACAATCGTGTCTACCAATTTACAAAAGTTAGTGGGAAAACAAAATAAATTATAAATTGATAAGGTACAACGGTACAAGTCTGCTTGAACTTTTGGTGGCTTTTACTGTCAGGCACGTCTCCTGCCGAGATAATTCAAAGGATAAAACTAACTTCTACTCATGCAATAGAAACAGTTTCTACGTTTGTTATTTGATTGCGTTATGACACAAAACGAACTTTGCTTGCGTCCAGGATGGCAATGGCATAGTATTAATCTTCAGCTAGCTTACGGTAAAACCACTTTGCAGACAAATTCACCTTTTCGTTGGAGGTAGACAAAATTATCCACAAATTAGAGGTTAGTGTTGTAATGCTAAAGCGGCAATTGGATATCACACGGCAGAAATTGAAATGGTATTCACCTAGTTAAAAAATATCAACTGCTTCTCATTACTTTCTTCTTCAAATGGTTGCTAACCAGAAGTCGCCTGGCCTTTTTACGTGTGTTTTGAACTTGAATTGTTATGATTGTCAGAACTGCCAGACGCACTGGCATTATGGGAGCTTGGGGCAGGCTTCAGGAAAGAAGGAGGTATTGGTTTAGGATTTCCAAAAGGGTGAAAAACTCGTCTAAATGAACTAGCCTGCCAACTTGAACTACTCTTAGCAGTGTCATCACCCGCAGTGCTACGACCTGCAAATGATTTGCTTTGCCTCAATCTAGTTACGACCTGATTTTCCCCACCTGAAGCGCTGACAAAACTTTTCTGTTTCATTTCCCTGGTCATAATTGGGGTGGACACGCTTGAAATAACATGTAAGGGATCTGTAACTAAAGCCTGAACTGTACTTGGTAAACCTCGAGCTTTTGTATTTTGAACACACGTTTTCACGGCATTAACTGAATCTGCATTTATGACTGAAGCAGGCTCGAAGCCCTGAAGAACAGTTTTACCAACCATTTTGACAGACGATTTATTTGCAGTTACTCCCATCGCACTGCCTGGCTCGGGCAAAGGAATCGTTTCGGATGTAGATACATTTTCGTTCTCGCAATCCTGAAATTCGTCACTATCAGAAGAATAATCATCTAGATCTCTATCACTAACCTCCCCTGAAATCGAGTATTGACCTGACGATGGATCGTTTCGAAAGTGTGAAGCAGGATTAAAATTGACAGGGAAAGAACTTGGAACAGCAGATGAAGTTGGGTACCACCCATAAACAAGATGAACTGGTGTTCCATCCCTGGATACGTATTCTCTGCCCCACTGAATGAAGAACAAATTATGTCTTTCATCTAGTCGGTGACCGTCAAGGCCGATTTTCTACCTGTTATGCAGGCAGATGGAAAACTTCCTCCTGGCAGAGCAAAAGCAACGCCAACAGAGCTTATGATAAGCCCATATCTTTAATCTATGCTACTATTCGTAGCATTACTTAGCTTACTCAATTAACAACAGAATCGGAGGGTAAATAGCCCTTCAAATATTTCAAAAATTTGGGTATTTACAACATCTTGAAATTCACATGCAGGAACTGTACAGAACCCTTACGAAACATACATATATAATTTCAATTTAAACACAGCTATATTGTGAGATATTCTAAACTTATGTTCAGTTTTGTGGCATATCCATATTTTTGCTATTTATCCTTCGATTCTAGTGAAAACTGCTTAGTGAATTTTTCAAGCGATTTTAGAGAGGTCATCATTGCCTAACTTTCATTCGAAAACTACCCAAAACTCGGTTTTTAGAGTTTTGGAAAAACTGAAAGCGAGGAATTCCCTCAGTTCGTCAAATTCCGGTCTTCCATTGCTGAGATACAGCAGTGTGGGCTCAAAAAAAGACGAACACCGAACTTGTGGTGTGCATACACGAATTATTTCATTATTTTCCCAGGACTTTACTATATGGGTCACCCCAACAAGAAAAACACTTTTTGCTCACTATACCCTCCAATCGAGAAATGATGAGGTTGGTCCTAGTCCTAGTTGTTCTTCGAAATTCGTACGTATATTTTTTTCTTTGGAAGCTTAAAACTGCGTTAAAACTCGAGGAGCATTAACAGCAGTAACAGGTAGAAAAACTTCCTTGACTGACATAGTGTAATGCGAATAAACTACCGTTTGCTTTACCGCAAATATTTGAAACATTACCTCAACATTTCTTTTTCTTGTACTGCTCCTTAAACGGCGAGACTCTGCCAGCTCTAAGTCTGAAGGGACGCCTTCTTCAAGAATAGGATCCACACTTAGTAAGCGTTCTCTAACTAGACGCCTTTCGATGTTATTTTCGGCGACTACTTCTGCCTCGATCATCTCATGGTCTCCAATGGCATGAACAGGCACATTTCTATACATAGTTGCAATAATATACAAAAAACTTTGATTTGATTAGGAAAATTGTATCCTAATTTTATATCATGTATGGCCAAAATACCTTTCAAAGAATATTTCACTGTTGGGAGCAGCGAGAGCGAACCCATCAACAACGTCGCGGCTCCCTGAAAATAGAGCATTTTTCACATAAATTTGCCGAGTAAATTTTAATTAACTGTGATTATATAAGGAAAGACCTACTGTTCCGAGAAAGGTATACATACAATTTTAAACAAATTTTAAGACCAACATTAATAACCAACTTCAGATGTCAAAAACAACAGCCCAATTACATATTAAGTTCGCACTGACAAGTCCCATATTCATAACAACAATTCAAAACAAACTTATTGAAAAATAGGCCTGTGGTTTTAAAACTGTGTGTGGTAGTTTATATCATCGACGCAGGGTTAAGGTTATCTCCACCTCTTAACACTCATTCTCTCTCGTTTTTTTAGATTGAACGAATATTCCAGAAAATAACTTTTCGATACATTTATATTTTTTGCACATTCCGACTTCCAGTTAATTTGAGTTATCTATACTTCAGATTCTAAAGCAGTCCTCAAGAGGATGTGTAGATTTTTTACAACCTTGAGACTGGAAATAAACTTTCTAATGATACTACATGCATCTTTGCCAATTTTTAGGAGGACAACACAAAGACGAGAAACCTCAGACGACGAAAAACTAAGTATACCTTTATCCCAGCCCTAATGTTCAAGTCTCTTAGAAATAATTGGGGTAAAGTGTTAAAGGTTGCTTATTGTTAGTATATATATAAACTTTATTTGTCACTGCTTCCCAATGGAAGTAGCCATTATTGACTCAGTATTCAATATGACACATTTTTTTTTTCAAAATTAAGTTAATCTATTGTGTGTTGTATAAATGATTTTGACATAACATTGCACCGCTTTTTAACACTATTGCCACTATTTCTCCAATAATATCGGTGGATAATTTAAAATCAAACAAAAATCTAGTGAAGAATTTTGAAATAGTCCCTCTTGCACCAATATATTGTTGGTAGCACATACATATACATATGTAAATAGATGGTGTCAGAAAGTTTAGAGCAAATGTGTTGTTGTACTCAATTTATGTCTCCTCTTGAGACGACTGCTGTTTTTGCATTCAGTCTTTAACACAGGTTTTGGTTTAACACGAGAGTTAACTACTAAATCAAAATTATCCTACCTTGTTGGTTACCGATGTAACGCGGATTGAAGCCACGGTTTAAATCATTCATGCTGCAAGTTCTCCGAAAATTGTCAAGCAGCGGTTCGCCTCCCTACAATTATGAATAAGTTTTAACATTGATTATTAGCGCCGAAAGCACGCAAAAATGCATGATGTGCTGACGCAAACTTTTGCACCAATTTAGTTTTCAGACGATATTTCTCGTGCAGGGCTTAATTTATAGAAAAGCAAAGATAACATAAATCCAAGGGGTCCACAAAGATTTAAATGATAAAGAACGGTTGAAAAAAGTCACTTTAATTTGATTAACGCATTTGGCACCTTGAAGCGTTTTCCAATAACTTATATATAGAAAGGATACGCGAATACTTATGTGTTAAACACATAAGTAGCCATTATATTCTGTAAATAAGTAAATTTACTTACACGAATAGTTGCTTGCATTATTATTTCGGACGTGGCCGTCAGCACCCTGTAACCCCATTTCATGACAGCACCACTGGCTTTGGCTTTAAAGTCTGCCAGACAAGCATCAATCTCCTGCACAAACATCATTAATGAAATTCAGCTTTATTATATTATGGATGGATAATAATCAGCACAGCTTCATTTTTGAGGATGCAAAACAGAGAACGTGAAATATAACTGTAATATGAGTAATACGTGTCAATACATTACCTGCTCATGGCGAATCAAGGATGGATGAATATACCTCCGATACAAAACAGCGCCCCCGCGTGTTGATGATGATATCATCCATAGTAAAAATATTATTTTTCCTTCGTAGTAAAAAGGAAACCTGAAATACATCCCCAATGAACCAATCAAAAATCAGTAAAGGGCATGCAACGTTATGAAAATAAATCGATCACCCCAGGTTGACCTCATTGTCACAGGTGCATAAATATAATATGTTTTATTATAAGCGTTAGCCTCATCAAAAACATTACTTCGGAACGGTTTTGAAGTCAAAATAACACTCCTTACAAAACTGCTTATGCGAACTTACCAGCATCCTATAAATGTATCAGCAAACACCTCAACCACACTGAATACTGCAAATGCGATCCAGTACATCATCCAATTCACCTGGGGAAAATACGCGTAAAGACAATATTCAAGATTTGTGATTATTTTGAATTTTTTTAATTCTGCTGATAATTACATGCAATTCATAATAGAGGAAGTCATTCATTATATTACGTAGTCACCCCATATGCTAAACCCCGTAAACATGTCAGATAAACTATTAAACTTTTTTAATTAAGTAATTGTTTTAATTATTTTTTTAAATTATTACTATAATTCTGGTAAAAATCAGCAAAGTACTTATCATTTACAAAATAATAACTTAAGCACAAAGTGATTATATCACATATCATCATAACCCACAACCTTAATACGTCCGTTTTAAATATGAACATTGAAAAATCGGTTCTTGTAACAGTTGCTATTGTACAAGGCGGATACCAAAACAATTCCTATTACAGCCTATAGAACTAACCTATGTAACGTAACCTTGTCCGATAATAGGGCATACATTTTCTAATTTACATAGGTGCAACCAAAAACAGAATAATGTCTGAATGACAATAACTCGCTAAATTTTTATTCATAATATTAAAAAATTCTATTCCTAACCAGTAGCGTCGGAACCCTGTCCTTCGTCTGTGACATAAACCCCACAAACAAACAGCCCGAGAGGTATAAGACAAATTGTTGCTACCCCCACAATATCCTTCTCATAGAAAAAAACCCTCTGAAAGGATGAAGTGCTTTTGAGACATTTGAAAAATATCGGTAAAACAAGCTGCCCAATTTTCTTTAAATTAGTCAAAGTCATAATATTGACCAATTTTCTGCAAATCTTTTTTTCGGAGCGGAGAAAAGATCTTTCCAAAACATTGGAAATTTTTTAAAAATTTGCAAATATTCCTAAAATTCTCAGCTTGCTGATTCCGCCACCCTGACCCTAAGAGTGATTGGCAGTATATATAGGTGTCCTTCAACAATAACTTCGCATAAATAGTGTATTTCTGTTCAATCATTAATGTCGCATTATTGGATAAAACTCATATGAAACAATGCATTCCTCACTCTAACTGACATCATATTCCATACATTAAGATCATATTACTTTTATTTGCTTTGCAAGAGGTATTACAAGTAGGCATTAACAGAAACTTACATATTCGCGAACATCCTTGGTCTTTACCGCTTTGAAAGAACAATAGGCGGGGTACATTAACCCGTAGGTAAGTCTGAAAAATTAAATACACCGGTTATTGTTATTGTTAGCACGTAAAAACATTTCCGCTTGAATAAGTTCTAGATGAATCTGATGCTTTAAATCACGGGATGTCAAATGGATGAGGTTACTGTGGTAATGATCGACTACGCAAATGAGCATCCCTATAGATGCCGAAAATTAGAGTTGGCGACAATATAATGTTTGAGGAAGTGTGAGAGCTCAATAGCTGCAAACATTTGTAAAAACGTACGCTGAAATGGCTGATATGGGGCAAAGATCGTTAAATGGCAATCGACACGACCTCGTCTCAAGTTGGTGAAACGTAAGTATCTGTGTTAATGAAAATTTACAACAATATCATATGCGAAGGTGGAAAGCTATTGCCATATAAGAGCACCGTAAATGCATCCCAGGCACGACGTGAAAACGAGTCCATACACTCAGTAACTCGCATTTCTTGAAATGTGTTTCGTAATCGTAATAAGATACCTCTCTCAGCTGACATGACCTTGCTCATTGTCAAGTTTTAGTTTAGTTGCCACAAACGCAGAAACTTCTATGTTCCTTGACACTGTCCACACATAGTACATCCACACGACTGCACGCGATGACAGCTCTTTATTATAAAACATGACGACCTTAACCGTTCCTAAACAACCGTACTGGCCTGAGTCACAATTATATGGAGGAAGTTGAGAAACTTTGAAATACTATGTTACCAGAGCCACACAACAAAATCAGCGTGTTATGTTCAACATGAGAAGACTGAATTTCCGGAATATTTCTTATGAAACTTGCATTTAGCCTTTAACTGCATTCAATTTAAGGAAAAATATATGACTATAAAAGCAGTGGATCATTCATAAACTACCGCAAAGATGGGAGGACGATGGACGTAATTAAATTCATCTTTTGATAGCGTGGGCTTCACACAATCAAATAATGAAAATAAATCCTCTTCAATCCATGATGTGGAATGAAATGAACACAGGAAAGGCTTGCTGCAAGAGGGACCGCCGAAAATACTCGAGCCGCCATCCTCCTACAAGCCTACAATAAATAATATTTCCATTTACAATTGGATAAAAACCCAGGGGTTTTCGATCACAATTTTATCATCACATACATTACCGAGTTAAATAAAACAAATATGCTATTGCATTCACAGAATAACAATTCAGTAACCCATGTAGGCGATTTATGCATAAGTCGCCTACTTACACAAGTTACCGAAGGTTTATGAGCTCAGTAATGAGCATCTCGGGGCTAAAAACTTATTCTATAACATATTAATAAGTCATCACCTGGCTCTCGGCTTCATTGTTGTGGTACTACGTCAACAAAATCAAGTGAGTAATTTGTAGCTACACTATATGTAAACTACAACCACACTGTTATAGTAGTACACTGTGATTTTATACTGAACTTGGTTAGGTGCAGACATTTCGAAATTTTGTATGCCAATTACTAACTTGCATAAAGATTTATCAAATGTTGTTGTCTACATCCAGTAGACTTACAATTGCCTGTGCAAAACACAAACCAAATGTGTAGAGTTAACACTGTGCGAGGGAAACCACATGTAGTGTAAAATGTGGAATTTTCGACGAGAAGGTGTGAGAAAATATCTGTTTCGTAAAACTTTTAGCAATTCAAATGGATCTTTCGACGAAAACTTACAAGTCACACATTATCTCAACTTAGGATTTAGACTTGATTTTAGGAAATCCGAAAAGGATGGAGGAACAAACTAAACCTTACACAAGTTTTTCTGTAACTGAAAAGTTAACTTGAACGTATCTTATAAGAATTCGCACGCGTGAGCTGTAGAGTTGGATTGGGAACAGCGAATCTTTTCTTCCCTTAGACACATGTTGGTCGTAAATACCCTAAATTACGATCTAAAAATAGCTATCCCCAGGCTTCCGATTTTTGCTTACTCGCTAGTTGAAGCCCCCAGTTTTGTTTTCAAAACTTCGGGAATTTTGACAGCTGGAATAAAATTACATACTTGGCTAGAAGTTAAGCCCGTTAACCAAGGCACTTCAATTTTATTCTAGATGTATTAAAAGAAGGTACAAATAATAATGAGCCAACGGCTTTAAAGAAATACAAGTGGAGATGCCCGTTCGACTGACGGGGTCAATTAGGAAAGAACCTGTAATCTCCCAATATTTAACTCCTTCAGCGATCACCGAAACAGCAGGTAAAAACCTTACTGACAGGATAGAATTAATTTTACTATAATTTTGGGTAGCTTTGGTTGGTACCAAGGCAAGGTCTGTGAGTATGATACATCGTTTTGGAATTTTGAAATTACTGGGGACCGGGGTAGGAAATTCGAACGCACCTTTTTCACATGCGATTTAAAATATTTTTGGTGTTTCTCAGGCTATATAAATTCAAACAAGTGAACTAGTCTAACAATAAGTGGCCGACAAATCGTCCCAAAATCTCCTCCAACTATATTAACTGCAATAAAATCTTCGTGTTGACTACTCAACATGTGAGACAACCGTCTGAGAGACATATACACCGGAAATACAAAACAGACTTACGTGTCAAATGTTAAGCGAAAATATTAATTCAAAAGAGCAGTTCGTCGTCGTGGGTATACATCTGCACAGTTTCATGTTAGGATACGAAAGGTTACTGCACACCCCATGTCATCCTTTAAAACCGCCTGAGAGTGGAATTTGTATGGTGGTTTCACGCGATCCGGACAATTCATCCACAAACTTTTTCAGCCAGTGATTCCAACCAAAAGTTCACCCAAAAACCTTTTTAACTAAATTGTTTTTACCCAAAAAGAATTTAACCAAAACATTTTAGACCAAAATGATTTTAACCAAAATAAATGTAACCAAAACTTTGTCAACAAAATTATTTCAACCAGAAACAAATTCATTCAAAAACAATTTAACCATAAACTTATTTATCCACATTTGTTTTAACCAAAAATATTTCAACCAAATTTATCCAAATTTACAACCATAAAAAATTTCCTTGAACGGGCAGTGCAAAAACTGCCCAAGTAGTTTTTCAACTGCACAAGTAGTTTTTCTACTGCCCAAGTAGTTTTTCTACTGCCCAAGTAGTTTTTCAACTGCCATTTGTCGCAAAAATACTGCCGGTAATTGTTACTACAATTATTGTCTAAAAAAAGGTTAATTTAATTAATGGAGCAATAATATTTTGGTGTACGTAGGATAACACTTATAGTTCATTTTATTTTTGGATGAGAATAAATTGTTATTGGCTAAAATTACTTTCGGTTAATTTTAAGTTGGTTAACGTTAACACTGCTTTCGAATAAAAAAAATTGTCTGGTTGAATATAATTTGGTTGAATTTTCATTGGTTAAAATTGCTTTTGGTTAAACTTACTCTGGTTAAATTAGTTTTGGCTAAAATGGTTTTTGGTTAAATTTTTTTTAGTTGCAATCATTGGTTGAAAAAGTTTCTGGAAGAGCTGTCCTACACCCGGTTTCACGTATAGGTTTTACTCGACGAGTTGCTATATACTTTTAAATTAAAAACTTTGAATAGCTTACTGGACAAGTAGCATTGAAACTTTTTGAATAAGTATACGTTTGAAATAGTATACTGTCGAGGCAAGATTAAAATGGCCTTGGCCGGTGGTGAAATGTCACATGAAAATTTGAATTAGCCAATCACAGCATCCTCACCTGGTCGTTTACGAAATGTGATTCGCTGCTGCAGTGCTCACCTGTCTACGTCATAATTAGGAAAGGCCAAAACCCTGGTGCCTCGACAGTACATAGCTCTCCTATTTCATTTAATGGCAAGAGTATGTAGTATAGTATGAAGCATGCGACTCCAGGAAAAAGTCCCACATTAGTTTGTACGACACATCGCATTTCGCAACAGTAGTCGCGTATATAATAGCTGAACTGATCAAGTTTCTACAGTTTGTAGATAATATGGGACAGCAACATTTTTTTGTTATGCGGTCTATGCGAAACCAGCTTTAAGAGTCGCGCGCTGGAGAGATTTCGTATCCATGCATACGGCAGGGTGTGTTCTAGTTATTATTATCATTTCGGCCGCAAATCGTTGACCTTTTAAAGTACACTTCGCCGAACCTTTCTCCTTCGCAGATTCCCTGCAAGCTAGTTAGCTTGGCTCTTCTAGCTCAAAACACCGGTGATGGTGGTTGGAAACATGATGTTTCAAAACATCTGAACTCCACAAATTTCTACCAGGTGACGCACTTCGACCATCACTTTCTGCCAGTTTACCTGGAAATCCGAAATGCTAAATGCATATATAGTCAGTTTGACTTTTGAACACCCTCTGCTGCTTCCAGATACGGTCATAAGAGTAACTAGGCAGTATTTATTGATCGCGACTTTTGTCGCAATTACCGACGTTGGGATAGGATAGAATCATCATCTCTAATGCGATGTTCTGGTTTATCCGTGTCTGCATATGCATGATCACCATTGGGGAAATTGGAAGTGTGTTATTCCGTGACAAAATTGGCTGTGGTAGGGTCCTGTTCTTGTTACCATCATTCCTGCTATTTACTTATATAATATAATTTTAATGCATAAATCAATTTGGTTTGCATTTTATGCATGCATAGTACCTTTTATTGTATTTTTGCTCCTACAATTCAACTGATTTCAACAATGACACGAGCAGCATACGGCCGTGTACTTTCTACTTGTGTAGCTAAAACAAGTAAATCAGCGTTCTTCCTGTGGCACATTTTTATCCTTACGATGTATTAACTATGAATGCTTACAAAATTATTGTCGTTGGCTTTTGTATTAGACAGTATGTTGCAGCGCAATATTAATAAATCAAAGTGAAGGACTGAATGACTCAAACTTGGTCTGGGAGCAGTAGTTACAGCAAAGAGTTTTTTTAAATTGTAGAAATCTATGTATTTATTTACAACATACCAGCACATGCAGGATATTGTGCGAGCGTAAGTAAGTACATACATTGTTAGTCTATTTTATGCGGTATAGCTCGTTGTGCACTCGATTCCAACAGACAAGTAGTACGAAGAGATGAACACAGTGATTATCTTTTGTCCATCGGAGGTTTAAATAAATCTAAATAAAGCCACAAACAACGCAAAGCAGGTCACCACATCACTAACTAAACTAAATTGGTATATTATGTGCAAAATATAATTCGCTAATTTCTTCAATCCTAAATGCTATTTCCTCACGTCGAGGTTCGAAAAAGACTTCATTACAACCATCGAAGTAGCGTTACATACTTTTGTTTGAACTGAAATAAGCATGTCCACGGTCTACTACTTCATGCACAGGATTTGGTGGAAGTAATATAAACTACAATGAGACTGCCTCATTGAAGTTTATACCATAGGTGGGACTCGTACCAAGATTTACTTATTTCTGCAGAATTCTGCAATTAATTTTGCGCTGGCTGTGTTGATATTTTTGTTTTCTACGTATTGTAACGTCTGAACAAACGAGGATTTCCTTCGCGTCTGCGCCTAAATCTTCTCTGTACGCAATTATTATTCAAATGTTTTTAATCTTTCTTCAGCGCAGCGGAAACAATAATTGCATATAATTTTAGACTAAGGAAAAGGGTTTAGCTAAAAATTTAAAACAGACGATTCTCTTGCTGTAGTATATCATATACGAAAGGAGGAGCTGAGCAATTTATTTTTGCTGCAGCGACATTTCTTTGGGATCGGCAAGCTTCGTTCCTATTGGCTAATAAGACTAAAGGACTCTTGAACCACTAAATTCATGACCTCTTCCAGTGAGTATAATTGACGGACTTATGACCATTTTAAAACAAGCAGAAACAAGATTGTCAATGCAGCTGTCCAAGTACCAGTATAATTCAAGGCTGAAGCTGGCAAAGAAACTGTTTAAAGTATTATGTATAGATCAACGTGAGTGACTAATGCATGCTTCATACAATAACTTACGAATGTCAAATGGTTGCAAGTTGCAAGGCACCAACCCTATAGTGTGATACCATCAGCTTTGTTATGATCAACACCATACATACTACCACTGGTACTGGTGTCTCTAGGAGCATCTTATTCCTAAATGCAACTAATTCGGAGGAATTGTACATGACATTTGTTGGCTTTATGTATGCACAGGACACATGCAGAAAATTTCCAACAAACATTATGTAAGAGCTTGCTTACTTAAAGCCCTGCAGATTTGGATTTTAATACAACTTAAAGGAAACAACAGAAGTCATGTGATTGCGAAAGTCGGCATGTAATCTTGACATCGCTTACTCGCCTTGTCTCCGACTCCAAAAATGGTAAAAACCTTCTGTTTATCTAATCAAACGCAAATGACCTTTCATTTTTCGCACTCATTCGTTTGTACCTCGTGGTATTCACAAGGTTAAGTAATCGTTTTAACAAAGAGGAAGTCATAAGCAAAGAAATGCTATTATTGCAAACGTAAGTATAAGTAACCACCATATTAAAGAAGTTTAAGCTACGGTATGTACCCTCGCCAAAATCTTATATGTAAATTTGCCATTAAATATCAGCCTATGAGCTATCAGGCAAAGCATTAAAAGATGATCAAGATATAATTTGCCAGTGCGTATAATAATATTTCAAAAATCCTCTGGTCCTATTCTAGGAAATATTAAACTAATTTCCTACCATATGAGAGCATAAGGTAAATGTACTTATAATTACTAATTATTGTAAATAACCACAGCAGAATAAATAATCGGTCGTTTCAGTGATTGTTTATAAAGCATAAGCTTTGCAACACAAATAACAAAGGGCCTAAAAAAACTTATTTATTTCCAACAGTTGGGGTTCAAATAAATGCACAGGTTCACAGGCTGTAGATGCTAGTATGCTAGCACAATTATGTTCAGCAAATCAAAAAGGAGGCAAGCAGGTAATCTGACTTTGTTAATCAACTGGAAAAGTATTAAAATACAACGACACTTAAGCTACTTTTATCAAGAAATATATACAAACTCCGCATGGTTTCAGAAACTCTGTTATTACACTTTACTTTGGGTTCATAGCAAGTACATATTAGTTTATAATTTCAGCATGCAATCAATGAGGAAAATATACGACGTCGCTGCATGACAAATTCTATACACCTTATAAGGAGGGTGATAAAAATAAACTTCTAGTCTTCACAACCGTTATATTGTTTTTATGAATAATTGTCAAAAGTAGAACCTGTGCAAAAACAATCAAGTTGGAACTCCTCGCGGACACAAATTCACTACAGCATACATAATAAGACAATTTGTATCTTATCTTCGCGTTTTGAAGACTCAAGTCAAAAATATCCAGACACTAAGAATCAAATTATAAAGAGTTGACAATTTGCATGCAGGGAAAACATCTACTGATGTAGTTTGGCTCGTTACCGCTGCACTGTTAGCAGTAAAGGATAATAATGTCAAAAGTTGCATTCAAAATCTCTTCACCAGAAGTGACTAAGTGACTTCCATATTTATACAATGGTACATATAGAAAACTGGAATGCAAGTTTCCCAATGTCTTATTAGATTTGAAATGAATCCAAGGTCTTTAGGCTTCCGATGATCCATATATTTACGTGCAAGCGTTTTGTGGGATATACAACAGAATCCATGAAAGTTTGAGTACATTGCCATATCTTATGCTTGCACATAGCTTTGTAGTACTATAATCTTTTAAACTAATTGTCAGGCTGGTATGGCATTTCTGCATTGGAAGTGCAACACCTGCTGCCGGATTGATCTAATTCTGTAGTTACTAAAAACTGGAAAACATTATAATACAGATTTCTGTATTCACATGAAAATGCCTTTTGGATTTTGGACGAGGCACATGTAAAGTCTATCCCTATGCAGCGTGTGTAACCTGCACTTTGTTTTGATTTTATTTCGATTAAGTAGTTTACATCCTGAGATGATATCCAAGCACATGCTTTCAAGATGAAGATAGCTTGCTTTCCTGTATAGTATTATCAGAACTACCAGAAGCATTTCATCTATCTATTATGCAGCATACAGCATTTTAAAACGTTTTAATTTAATGAAGTTGTTAGCACTGCATTACTTCCCTCAGAACATAGTGTGTACGATTACAGAAAATAGCCAATTCAATCCAACTGTACAAATGTAATTGATGCAAGTCAAAATACTACACTTTGTTTACGCAACACCTACTCAAATACATAAGGTATGGTACCTATACAGACAAATCTAAGTTATTATTCTTTCGTTCACGGGTAATAATGTCGAGTATTCACTAAATGCGTTTGATAAATAATAACTTAACATGGTAATAGAATAACGATTGTATCTTAAATATATGTTTTATTTCCCAACCCTACAACTACCTATATAATATCTACTAAAGCCTTCAATCCTCAAAGTAGGAATGGCTCTATACCCTATCCGATGCTACAAAATGATCGAGGATGAAGCTAAATTACAGCATGTGAAAGCGAACGGTTACCATTATCCCATCCATGCTATTTTTGACATTGCACGTGTTTCTATTTCTAAATTCAATCACATAATGAGAGTTCCACCAACTCATATTAACAAAAAAGCCTCTAGCACTAGCAATAGAAATGTATTAATACACCCAGATTTGGTCCTCAACCCTTTCCAACTTCAACTCCGCGTGCACTCGGTCAACCACTTTTAATGCACGAAAAATCTCTAACGTGAAAGAGAAACAGATTCCTCCAATCCAGATATAACTCAATAGGCTCAAACTTTGAGCCTCAAAGTAAAAAGTAAATCTCTCCCCTGTACGTATTTATATACATATACAGCAAGCTCATAAGTAATCCTAACATTACGTGACAGACAGATACACAGCCAACGGCTGACTGTGCACGCAACTCCAACACAAATCTCAGAATGCGGGAAAATTTTTAACATATGCAAAGGAAAACATTGCCCGCCGCGTACACTTTGAGGCAAAGTTTGCCTATTCACATATCACTTCATCCTATCGTTTTTGTTAAAAACTAGAAATTACTCGTTTTTCACAAATACAACTTCTATGATCCTTAATTACTCAACCGCATCACGTAATGGAGTATGGTTGCACGCTTGAGTGCGGCTGGAATTATTTAAGTTATACATAGACACAGGTATTGTAAATAAATGAATGTGGTACTTTTATAGCATTCTCCTCTATAACAATTCAAACTTTTTCCGCTGACCCTGACTACTCCAACAGTGGAGATATTCAAATGGAAATACGTAGTGGTAAATTTTTCTAGTCCCAGGAAATTCAAAACTTGGAATTTTCATATTCTGTAATAGAAAAATGAAAAATACGGGACGCCAAATTGACAACAAGGGCCAACGGTTAAAAAATCAATCCCAATTCACTACCTCAATAACTTTAGTTTGTCCGTCTCGTCAGTTTTAATCAGGACGAGAGAATGTCATCATATCACTGGAAACTCCAAACTTTAAAATGAATTTGAAAATATGGAAATACTACAGGCGGACTTTAGAAATAATTTCGATAGTGCTTCTTCTCCTGTCGGTCTAAATCTAAATCGTTTCCTCGCTGTATGTGTTTTTTGGAGGCCAATGTAACTCTACCTGGAGCGGCTGGAGCCAAGCTAATTGCAAATACCATTTTCTAACCTTCAATTGACTTCAGAGTAAATATACAAACAGTGGATGCGTGACATTAAAAATTGTATGAAAAATAGCTTACGTTACTAGCTTTGACAGGATGTACGCCAACATGTTTAGGATGTCCAGGTTTTAGAAAAAGGTCACAGGCACTGCAGATGGAATTGCACCCTGTCCGACCAGCCAAACAAAAGTTTATTTCGATTATTTACTACTTCACAAGACATTTATACATGAGTTCTTCACTGTTTGAAAGCAACGGAACGAATGAGAGAAGATTTGCTTTATAAACACACAGATAGTAGACGTTATTCTCTGGGCTTGGTCACAAGTTACGTTAAGGCAAAGAATAAATCTACTCTTGCCATCAGAGCCAATCCTTCTATCCTGAGTGAGATTCATCCACCTTGCCTTTGCCTGTTTCACACCAACTCTCAAATTGGGAAGCTAGTAAAGCATAAAGGCACATGGTAGATAGGTAAGGAATCTTTATCAAAATGTTATTCATATATTTACAATGTAAAAGAATAATACAAGGAATATGTGTTATGAGCCTTGCCCTTGTTTTAATACAGTACCCCACACACAAAGTTGCGAGTGGTGCCTGGAAGTTCTGAAGTTTTGAACTCCCATTTTGAACTAATGCACGTATACACAATATATACATATGGCAGAAAAGCTCTGTGCATGTTCCCTTCTGCATTAAAATACGTGGATACGGTGATGCATGGTGGAATGTGTGGATGCTAATGTAGTCATAGCAACTTGGCTGTAGATATGAGGTTAATATCTGTATTGATGTCAACAACAGTCAACATTTTCATCGTCAGCTTGAAGCTTGAAATTTCCATGGGTTCCTGTGCACTGTTCAGTTGTAACTGGCAGTACTGATTTTGAGCTGATAAGGATTTCGGCGTGTAGCTGCATGTATATACATGCTTTAATGTTGACCGTCGTGTGCTTGTTTTTTTCCCAATATTCTACAGCCATTCAGCTCTTCCTTAAAAGTAATAATCAGTTGTGCTAGCCTTTTTGTCTTTGTCATATGCTTGTAGACCGATGGATGGGTTGGGTACGCTCGTTCTTAACTATTAGGGATACACCTAACAATAATGCATCATATTACGCTGTGCATGGTTGAGTGAGGGAGTTTAAGAAAGACAAAAAAAAATTGGTCAGGTCAGCTTTTATATACCTCGACCGTTTGTACCCTAACCACTATTACTTTGCGGGTGTAAGTGGAGTTATAGCCGCCTGAAATCGACAGTTTGGCTTGGCTCGCGATCCTTGTTTGTTGCTCATCCAATATTTTGAATTTAACAATTCGTGCGTATCACTTTTCTTTGCCAAGCATATTATTTAGTAGTTACGGTTATTTCAATATAGCTACCTTGTGTAAAGTTGATGCGGCTTTTACTTGTCGTTTGGATTGATTTTAAGCACCTTCAAATAGAAACAACAAGACAACAAGGCGAAAACATGTATCATCTTTACACGCATTCCCACCCACCAAAGCTTAATTGACAATAAGAGAGGTTACTTGGCTACCTCAAGAAAGAAATAATTTTTTATTGTGGTTGAACCATGTATGCACTCTTAAATTATTTCAGACTATGCAAACACAAAACATTAATAAATTCACTACAGTATTAAAACTCAGACACCCACCATATAGTTATATAGATGATGAACGTTTGAAGGTGTGGTAAGGATACTGTTTACTCGAACTTTTAATGGTTATTAACGCCACGGAGTACCAGTGCCTTGCAGGTGTACTTGGACTTCAAGTAAAAATCAACTCGAACTTTATTTGTATCCCTGCATGTGACCATGCCATCTATACCTTGCTATATTTATGTTCTAGTAATTACGCTTTGTTGGTTCCTTCGGTAGAAAAAAGCACACAGAACAGTTGAAATCAAGAATGTTTTACTGCATACATACATACACGATGCGCAATAATTACTTACAAACACGACAGACTGTAACTACTGTAAGAGTTATCATATAGAAAATAGCAAAGGGAATTTGTATAAGCTTCAGAATTTCAGATAATGTAAAACGGAAGTATTATTTAGAAATTTTAAGGCTTGCAGTCAGAGTCGGAGGTGCAGGATGAGATTTGGCTTAACTGTGACGTGACGGCAAATGCATGAATGCATTTCAGGTCTGTGTGAAAGGGAAGATGCAAAACAACTCGCATAAGTTCTGTGACCTTATTCACTAAAAGCTTCATGGTCGCGTCGGGATGACGATGGAAAGGGTTGGTCGTACGTGTACATTACAGGGTTGTAAAGCGCAAAAAGCAACGTCCTGAATCTATTGGATATTGTTTGCTGAAAGTTGCAAAGATTGGTAAATAAAAGTAATAATAATTTATTACTCCTTTGTTTGTTTTAAAGCAAACTATACTGAGAACGTTCCCATCCGCATCGGCGGATAGTCTAATTGCTTGTATGTAATAAAATCATCAGTAATACAGGGCGAAGCTTCATCCCAACGCCATGCATAATCTCCAACATACAATGAATACGCAGAGAAATTCTATTTTGACATCACGTCTGGAAAGACTTCATGGATAATCCCGCTCTTCCGATAACATTACTTCGGCAGCGATAATCCCGCCGATGTGATGCATACGCTTACAATGAAGAAGTAAAATGAAAGGAAAAGAAACTGATGGTAATTGTTACAGTTAGAATTCTGAGTAAAGCAAAGTTATAGTCCGATTCCGAAGCTAACATTTACCCAATAAGTTTTTTGAGGTGCCATAACTTCGGCAATAATGTTCCGAATGGGAAACTGAAAGTGAAGAACTCGCTGAATTTGCCTCAAAACCTTAAGTCTCAAATTTCAACTCATTCGGATCATCAATTGTTGAGATATAACCTGCCCACTTCCAAAATTATCTACTGGAGGGAAATTCCCCCAGCCAGGGGGGTGCATGTAGGGATTTTTTCAGTATTTTTTCCGGACCCTATCAAGTGCCCCTAACATAAAAAAGATATTTTGGTCAATACCCGCACCCTCGGGTAAAGTCATGATTGATCCTAGGAATACAAGCTCGTATACGCATTCAGTTATTAAAGACAAGAAGTAAAGTTCGTTTCATGTAATGTATTATGAAAAAATTTAATTAGATTCTATGGCTTAAAATTATTTGGCGGGAACATTCATATATTGGGTAAATAATATTTGGCATACAATACTTTGGCTGAGTAATTTCTTCGCTGACAAAATATTCTTGGCTGAAAATGGTTTTGTTGACAATATTTTGGACGAATAGTCATAGACCCGATAAAATTATAGTATTACAGATATTATTTATTTTAAAGAATTGTAAGATTAAAGTGTGTAGTAATAATGGCTTTCAGTGCATAGACAATAACAATACCAGTACAGCATCGAAGATAAAAACTTTCGAAGCATGGTTTGAAACAATTAGTATGTTTACAGAGTAATTGAAGAGAGAGCCAGCTGATAGAACCAAAAAGCATTATCACACAATGGTTTCACCCAAAATTTGAGCCAAAAAAAGTTTCAACCAAAAATTATTTGAACCAAAACTATTTAAACCAAGAAAAGTTCTAACCAAATCATATTGAATTGAACCAAGAAAATTTTGAACCAAAATATATTAAACCAAATATTTTTTGAACCAAAATAAATTAAACCAAATCTTTTTTTAACCAAAAAAGTGGACCCACAAAGATTTCGGCTATGATTTAAAGGATCAGCAAATTTACCCCAAAATGACACAATTTTAACCATTTTTTAAGCAAAATTTCTTAAGCAAAATTTATCAGCAAAAAGACTTAACTATAAGCAAAACGACTAAACTGTAAGCAAAATGACTGAACAATCAGCAAAAAGACTTAACTATAAGCAAAACGACTAAACTGTAAGCAAAATGACTGAACAATCAGCAAACAGACTAAACTATCAGCAAAATGACTGAACTATCAGCAAATTGACTTAACTATAAGCAAAACGACTAAACTGTAAGCAAAATGACTGAACAATCAGCAAAAAGACTAAACTATGAGCAAAATGACTGAACAATCAGCAAATAGACTAAACTATGAGCAAAATGCATGACTGAACAATCAGCAAACAGACTAAACTATCAGCAAAGTGACTGAACTATCAGCAAAATGACTGAAACTGAACTATCAGCAAATTGATTGAACTATCGGCAAACTGACTAAACTATCAGCAAACTGACTAAACTATCAGCAAAATGACTAATCTATCAGCGAATTGACTGAACTATCAGGAAATTCATTAACCTAAATCCAAATTTATTTTACTTATGAGTTTTTAGCACTGAACAAGAGGTGCCCATTGGGGGTGGTTACAGGGTGGTTGGATGCATA
This sequence comes from Spatulosminthurus flaviceps, assembly GCA_034693705.1. NCBI lineage: Eukaryota > Metazoa > Arthropoda > Collembola > Symphypleona > Sminthuridae > Spatulosminthurus > Spatulosminthurus flaviceps. Next base: position 31,507 of record JAQFXU010001236.1, read on the forward strand.
ACACGGGAGTTATCGGAGTTTTCGGTTTTTTCCTATAAACCAAAATTACTCGAAAAATAAATGACCGATTTAAACCAAACCTTCGCCATTCTGTAGCATTTTTAATTTCTCAAATCAGATTTTTTTGGCTTTTCGAAATTCGAAATAATACGTCGATATTTTGGACGCTAATTGCGAAGCCAAAATTCACGATTTTTGAAAAATATTAAAATTTTTGAAATAAACCTTCAACATTTGGAAGAATTTTTTTGAATTTCAAAAAATCAAAAAATCTGATCTAGGGATTAAAAAAAGCTACAATATGGTTCAAAGATCAAAATCGGTTTTCGAGTAATTTTGGTTTAAACGAAATTCGGGAGTCATCGGAGATTTTCGGTTTTTTGAACATAAACCAAAATTACTCGAAAACTGGTTAACCGATTTTGATCAAAATTGAACCATATTGTAGATTTTTTTAATCCCT
>JAQFXU010001237.1:0-31963 GCA_034693705.1 Spatulosminthurus flaviceps
TGAACATAGGATGAAAATTTTTGGCGAAAAGTTGCATTTTAACATAAGGTTTCAGAAAAAAAATTTAGGTTGCCCCACAGAGACACTTCACTTTTGGACAAAATATGAATGGCCACGGAAATGGGCAAACTGACCGTAGTGCGTTGGTAACATCGCAACGTGATTGCCATTTAGCGTGGGAGGAATTCTCCTTTCTCATCCACTGGTAGCCTAGATGTTTTTTACTCACATATTTTAACTGGAAAGTCTTCTGAAAACTCCGGAAATAGTTTTAAAGGCCACGAACGCTCTTAAGAGTAGATACTTACTCCGCTGCCTGGAAAATAGCTGGATCAGTGCTAGTATCCTCAAATTGGAGGAAAGCTTTCCTGTAAATCTAGTGCTCTTATGGGCTTTACTGTCTGCAGTGATAGTATAGCAAATAATACGATTTCTGAATTCATTGCATTGTGAACTTATTGAGGTACTTCGTACTTCAGTGTTTTTTCAAGGAAGGAGAGGTTGCACTTGGCACCTTCTGGATTCGAGTACGATAAATTCCACATTTCTAAGAAGATTATTTTTAAAACATGTGGAAATCCTCAAAGATTAAGGTAAAAATTATTGATGATTCTTTGTTTGCCTTTATGTTACATTCCGTTTCACCGACCATACAATTTTCGTAAATTAACGAGGATTTTAATTGCAAATTTTTCTTGGAGGTAATTCCGAAAGAATTTCATCATAGTCATTACTCATTACAGAGCTTGCAATTTTCATGTGGAAGTGAAAAATTGACAAATAATTTGATGGAATTTCCGTACCATTTCTGGCATATTTTATGCAATGAGCCTCATGCAGGGAAAATCCGTGATTGTAATGATTTCTGTCTAAGGCCTTGATTTCACTAGTGGACTTAACCATGGTTAAATTAACCATTGGCTAGTTTAACCATTATTTTCGTGTGAAATCGGAGTAAAAATGTTTAACATTTAACCATTTCCGTAGTGAAATCCCTAGCTTTTCGATGGTTAAACTAACTATAGTTAACTTAACCAGGGTTAAATCCCCTTGTGAAATCAAGGTCTAACAGATATTATGTGGTCCATTGTTTTTGCAGTCAAAAGTAATAATTTTCTTGCCCGTCGTACAAAGCGGGTTCATTATTTTATTCTAAACTTAGTGTTTATCAAACCCTGGAAACGTTTATTATAAAAATTTGTACGTTTACAAAATCAATCAAATGTAATAAACTGTAATTTATTTGTAAATAACGCAATAAAATAGTAGTGAATTCTCATGGGAGAACCTTGAGATTCTCAAGAACAAAATGATGTTTAATAAATTAAAACGTTCAGGGGAAATTGGATGTGGTTATTGTCAGGTAAACATTTTCCAGACTGAAGCTAATGGATCGCATGAGAATCGTCTACAGTTCCGAGTGAAAAGGGCACCTCGATTGATTTTCCTTTTCAGACTCTGCCCCACTGGAATGTCATTCATTATGCTGGAAAATAATAATAAAAGTATTTGTAAATAAAAAATATCGTAAAATGCAAACAATGAGATTTGTATTAAAATGTTCAAAGGAATTGCACCCAAGTTTTGGGGGACAAGCTAGGTTAAACTAGTTGGGGTGTTATAAAGTGGGAGAAAAAGAAGCCTTACCCATGAAGCCATCTATCCATATTAATTTCTTTGGAAGCCTTCATGATTTCACAAGAAATTCTTTGTACACAAATATCTGATTCCATCACTCCTCGAAAGGTCTCAACCGTTTCAGATTGTGTAATATCTTCCAAAATTGTACTGGCCAATTCTCGACCAGTTACCAAAAGTCCATTGTTATAACCGGGAAGGGTTCCATTCGGGAAAAATAAACCCGGAACAGGGGTGAGTAGTACTAACCCCACAACGAGTGCGATAGGAAGAGCAAATAAAACACCCAAAGTTCCAATAATGAACAAACTAACTCCAAAATCTCGAGATTCACTTTTATCTTGTAGCAGAGTAGGTTTTAGGATTAAATCCTGCTTACTCAGTTGAACCGTCTCATTCACAAATTTGACAATAGGGGCTTTCTCCGTTGTTAAAGTGCTTTCCAGCTTAATCTCGTCTATTGCCGATGTACTAGTAGCGATACTTGAACATTTTCCTTGTCCGAAAGAATACAAGAGAACAAATAGGAAAATCAAGTAGAGTTTAGCCATGTTTAAAATGCGAAAACTTTTAACGACAATTTGTCTAATCCGAAATCTCAGACCTTTTTAATTATAGCACGAATACGGATGAATGGTTGGACTGAAATGAAAACATTGGGTTTACAACTTGCTTTTATATTGATGTATAGCTCTTGGTTGGTCAAGGAGTGTCTGAGTAATGGTTTTTGAACTTTGTAGATGGAATTCTTCAGATCACTTGAATTGATGACTTGAGATCACTTGAGCAAAATCAACATTGAACCTCACCGACCTGGATCCATAAGGTTGCATGGACAACACACAGAGTCTCTAACACAATATGTACCTGTATGTACCTTGGGATGGAGCAGAAAATCGTCATGTCATGATCCACAACGGCCAAGGTAAGTGTTGGCTTACCGGTATGTCAATACTAACTAGGAAAGGTAAACAGAAATGACACATCCTCCACTGCTACTTAAATGCAAGGCATTTAGGTTAATTGACTGTGCAGATACATATTCCATGTCTGGGGACGTCGAAGTTTATGCAAGGGATTCTTACCTTAATAATGATTGAGCATGTTTTATGAGCATGTTGTAGTTTTAAATGGTACATATTTCAGGGGCAGTGGCTCTAAAAATTTAACCTAGTAAAGGTGATTGCCGGAACAAAGTAGGAGAGGCTCCTCCTCAAGGAAGTAGGATAATTTACTACTTGGAAGATGTATGGTGTTTAAGGATTTAGTACATACTTGTATTTTGTTTATTATCATTTTCACGCTAATACCATTGTCGGTTATTTTGGTATCATTTCTTGATTTTATGAAAAGTTTCACCGCATCCAAATAAATTGGTTTCAGAAAACCGTTTCAACAATAATAATTCCTTGAATTAAATTGAAATTATGGTAAATTACAAAAGTATCTATATGGCGAATTGTACAAAGACGATGTAGGACGAGTTTTGTGAGAATAGAATTCAAGGAATTCGAATAGTTCTATTGTCAATCTTGACAGTAAGAGGGGGGTGAGAAATAATTTTAACATTTGGGTTTCCCCAGGGTTTATGAGTTGGGCATGGGAGAGTGAATTCGTGGGTGGGGTCACAAGGCTGAGTGAAGGCAGAGTCGTTCATTCGGTGCAAAGGATTAGGTATGGCCGAGGTTGTGATGGGAGACTTGAGAGTAATGAAATAAAAGTAAGCAATCACTACAATCCATTCGTAAAGCCAAGGTATGATATTAAGTGCCCAGTAGATGACAGTGATCCAGTAGGAGATGTGAGCACTAAGAAATTGCCATCTCCATTCAGCATTTGCTGGGTTGAATAAAACGTAGACATGGGGCCGAAGAAGAAAGAGGTAGAAATTCCTTACAGAATTGATCCAAAGTATAGGTCGGCATAATATCCACCCGATCATGAAAACTCTTTGTGAAGTTTGTGTCTATTATTGTCAGTTGAAAAGAGTCAATAAAATTTGTTACTGCTAAAAAAAATTATTACTTTTAGCTGCAAGTTCCATAATTATGCACCCACACAATAGAAAGTTCCAGTGGCTAGGATCCCACACAGTAGAATGTTAAAGTAATGTACATAAATCAGATCCAAGTTCAGTTTGGCTATCGATCTGTACCGTGTTTCATCTTGGACGTGCCGAAGTCTCCCTGTTAAATCCAAGGAAATGGCTATGAGGATGTAAATCAGAGAAAGGACCTGGTAAAACGGTACACAAATTACTGTGTAAATGTATAAGCAGGAAATCATGAAGTTGGATGTCTTCGTTACCTTGTGTTTAGAGTCCGTCAAAAGTTTTACTAGAGAATCTCTCCGTTAAATTTTTCATTCACGAGAAGTGAATAATAATTTGTTGTATGTGCAATCTTATCTTTTCCTCAGACTGACTACAAACGCGTAATTTGCATGAAACTATGATTCGTGACGAATCATCTAGTGAAACTGCAAAAACGGCCGACTCTGAACACAGGGTTAGTAATTATAAAAGGAGTAGCCTACAAAGCTAAACCCTGCCACGAACATATTATTTTTATTTCGGTTCATAAATGGTCCTGGATTCCAAACCGTCTCGTCCCAGAATTCCCAGTAATCCGCATCCCGGTAATAATTCTTTTTGCAACGAGCATTTAACTTTCGACATTGTGAGATCTTCTTGAAATGTTGATTGAAATGTGATGGGTGGAGAACTGCAGCTAACCGCTCGGTGTTTAGAATCGCTGTTCGTTCATCATTACCACCGCCTCCAGACAATTTACGATCTTCGTTTTGTTGTATTGAACTTCCCATTGAGGAGTCTTCACTATTCCCAGCTGCTTTATAAATTCACGGGAGTTTTTAGGTCTACAGGCCCATATTTTTAGAGGTTTCAAAAGAATGCAACAGTTGTTTCCCCTGTATATCGGATCGGAATGCGTTTAAAGTGCCTTTATCTGTATAAAGTTGTACTGTCATTGTAATGGCTCGTAATGAATTCAAGTTGCTTCGGCATCCATGAGTGATGCTATAATAATAATATATGGCCAAAAAACCAAGCTGGCTCAAATGTGCAAATGTATCCATGACAGCCAATGTTATGAGCTTCTAGAAGGAATATTAAAGGCCATAAACCTAATGTGCTTACAGTAATTAAAAGTGAAAAATAGCCTCAGCCTCTTGATAATAAAAATGATTGCAGGAATGAAAGATTTTGATTTCGGGTCAAGAAATCTATGAAGAAGTTTATTATACATGTACATACATAGTCTACGGTAAAAAATATGTCGTTAGTTCTTTAAATTTGTAAAATTCTTAATTACTAGGATCATAGGATTGGACAAGAGGTCTCACGTCATTTCTAAATATACTTACAGCTTCCTTTTCAGAGCCTTCCTTTCATTACTTTAATTATGCTGTCATTGTAATAGAGTAATAATTATAAATTATTATTGTAACAAAAGATTAATTATTCCAGTGTAGCAGCAAATTGTATGTAGACCAAATGGTGTGAGAAGAGTGAACAGAATGAGTTTTTTCTATATCTTATTCAACATACGTTCAGTAGTACTTTGTTCCTGCGTAATCTGGGCGTCTTATCATGACAGAGTTATTGTTGCCACCGGGATGCATCATGGAGTTTGTTGCTTTCATGGGATTGTTTGCTCCCATCATAGGTGATGGCACCTTGAGATGACTAGGACTAGGGCGACTTCTATGTTGTTGCATGGGATTCATTGGCATGGATTGCATGGGAGCTGTCAGACTTTGTGTTCGACTCGGCTGGGCTTGTGACTGTTGTGCTTGGAGCTGTTGTTGTACATGCTGTTGAACTTGTTGTTGAATATGCTGCTGTATTTGCTGTTGTACGTGCGGTGGTAATTGTGGCACCTGCTGTTGTTGTTGTTGTTGCTGCTGCTGCTGCTGGCCTGACTGACCATCAGCTTCTACCATTGGAGCGCCAGAGGCGTCAAGTCCTGGGACTGGGCCCATTGTGTAACCTTCGACGGGGTTAATGGCTAAAACCTTGAGAGGTACGTCCCCTGGGTTGGCAACTACAGGTTGATTTCCAAAGGCAACTCGAAGCTGTCGATTTTGATTGGGATTTTCGGGACCGGGTGGCGCAGCCATTATGACTTTCATGCCATTGAGACCGTCTTTGCCTCCACCAAGTAGTTCTCCCCAACTTAGAGGAATGTATTTGACTTTCTGCTCATCCCCATCTGCTCCATCGTCAGCCCCACCATCATCGCCTCCAGCTGAACTGCCTTGATTATCTCCCATTTGATAGGGTTGCATCATTCCTTGAGGGGCTGCCATTTTTATCGTTTGTGGCTCCAGAGTTTGGCCAGGCTGAGGTGCGCTAACTCGAATAGTTTGAGGTTCGAGGACTTGACCTGGTTGTGGCACCCCAACCCTGATCGTTTGAGCAGGTGCGGGATTTGCAGCAGGTTGGGTATTGTTTTGTGGTTGCGAGTAGCTATTACTACTGTTGCTCGTAGTCATCATTGGCTGTCCGTGGCCATGCTGAGCATTCATTAGGGCTTGATACTGGCTAGCTGTGATTTGACCCAAATTAGGTTGCTGAGACTGGCTGGCGGAACCGTAAGCACTATTTGCTGTCATCATTTGCTGTGGATTCGAATTCATACTTGAATATTTACTGTATCCTGACTGGGAATTGGAGTTTGTGGTTGGGGTGGTTACGGAATATGGCGGTCTATTCATTGTAGAATGCATTTGGTTGGTGGAGGAATTGCCTTGAGTTGAGGGTGCCATTGGGTTGACAGGGTTGGTATTTGTCATGACCTTACTGGTTGGAGTCATGTGATTCATACTGTTCATTTGATTAGACGATGAGCTCGTTTGATTCGGTTGAGAATTCATACCTCCTTGAGTGGCACTGGGGTTGGGTTGATTTGCCTGTGGCATTGAGGTTTTGCTAGCTGAACTTGTACTTTGCTGTTGCATTGCTGGGTTGGTAGCATAAAATTGCATTGGTTTATTAGGATTTTGCATTTGGAAAGGTGTGGGATTGGACATCATTTGGTTGGTATTCTGATACGAGGAATAGTTATTATTATTTTGTGCTGCCATCTGTTGCTGTTGCCTCACAGAATTCAATGCTTGGTAGTTTCCTATGCTCATTTGTTGCTGGCTGGAATAGTTTCCCATTCCCATAGGTTGATGTGGGTTCTGCATTTGGTAAGCTTGTTGCTGCCGACCTGAGTTCATGGAACTGTAGTTTCCCGTGTTATTCAATTGCTGCGACTGCTGTTGTGGCTGCTGTTGCTGCTGCTGAGTGTAATTATTACTGTGAGAATCCGAGCTAGAGGTTGTACCGTACTTTGGTGTAGTCGTGGGATCCCCACTGGTCATTGATTGCTGCTGAGAGTATGAATTTTGTGACGTGTAGTTATTAGTTGTTTGCTGGTTTGTGCTGTACGACTGTCCTGAATTATTTCCTTGTTGCGTGGGTTGACCAGCAGTTATTGTCACGGGTGACTGCATGTTGGTATTTTGATTTTGAAATGAACTTATCGTCACTGGCTGCAAGCCTAATATCTGCTGTGAGTAATTAGGCCCAGTCATTGACTGCATATTGCTGATTTGCATAGGATAGTTCATATTATTAGGTTGCATGCTAGAGCTGTGCGGCCTGGAGGATGTGAACGTTTGCATGTTTGATCCGGACTTATTATTTGCTCCCTGGTAACCTGAGTTCATCTTTTGCATCCCCGATGATGGTTGAGAGTAAGACCAAGAAGGTTGATTATGCTGACCTTGCCCTGAGGTTCTGGAGTAGTAAGATCCCTGATTTGCTGTTCCGGACTTTGCTTGGGAAGTACCGTATAGAGACCCTGGACCCGGTGGTGATACCTAAAATGTGGTTAAAAATCAAGCATGAATATTCGACGTAAATAAAATGATCGGATCAGTATATAATTTGATGGCAATCGTCGTAGCAAAATAAATTATTTGAACGCGTTTTTCATATCCAGACATTCAGAGTTAAAAAAAACTTTTTCCTACAAAATGGAAGCAATTACACAATTTATTACACTACTGGAAGCCACTCTTCTTGGAATTGAAGATTCTTTTTAAATACATTTGCCACAATTTTAATATTTTGTAAATAATTTACTATTACCAAACTATTTGAACCCGGGGAATATGACAGGTTGGTACCGCCATAAACAGCATTGGCATTTTGCTTGTTCATTAAATTACTGGTTCTTGAGTAAGTGCCAGATGCACCTGTCTGTGAATTCATACTCTGACCTATAACAAAAAATAAAAATTATTATTTACTCGGTCGATTCTTGGCTTAGTCCCTTACAACCCCTGACATGTATACATTATGCATTCAACTGTAATTTAAAGTACTAGTAGTACTCTGACCTATAGGAGTACGCCCTCTGGAACTAGAAACGGTTCCATTTCTTCCGAACATGCTTCCTCGAATGTGTATTCAATATAATCTGTTGTTCTGTTCTATCCAGATGTGGAAACTCAAGAAAGAAGAAGAAAATAAAAATTTACGTAGGAAATCTGAGAGAAATTTTATACGTCTATCTAAATGGAAAACAAGGACAAATTAATCTTTTAACGTTTACACCGTTATATGCATAAAAACTGCCATTCCATTTTTATCATTGAGTAAGTTAAAAATTAACCTAACTTCATTCAGAAGAAATAATACAATACAATGCAATAATTTTATTATTCAAATGATAGAATCTTGTACGCTACCCTCACCTTTTTTTATTGGGCTAGATGATTTGGGTTCCAGTGGTATGATACCACTGGTATCCCAAAAATACCACTGGTATCTGATGCGCAGTTGTGTTAGGGGGTGGAATAGAAACTTTCTGTAATTTTTTATGATAATTTTTGTTATTTTGATGCTTTCACGCTACAAAATAAAATTATCAAATCAGCAAACAACCCATAGTAACAAAACCATCTAGTTCATTGAACAGGTGCAGCGTTTATTTTTTAACGCAGATGTTTACTCAAATAAAATATATGTAGTACTATAAATAATATGTAGGTACTTCGGAAATCGGAATTATCACCGGGATGGATTAAAATATCCTTGTGTTTCGATTTATTATATTTTACAACAATAATTAATACACTACAAGAAAAAATTAAAAAAATTATCCTTGGAGTTTTCCCCTGATGTCACAGGTCAACTTATATATTTTAACTGCCGCTAACATAAAGACGATCATATGGAAATTCACCATGATTATTCAATTATCAATCAAGACTAAGACTTATTTTGTAAGGACACGTTTTGTTTGAACAATTTGTATGTAAGTGCACTTATTTAAGGTAAATATTATTTGATGTCACGTTCTTTGATAAGTACAGCTAATACTAATGAAGATAAAACTAGGAAAAATATTTTTGTCTACTTGGACTTGGACTCTGCAAGAATATTGCTTAATGTTGATATTCTACAGAAAAATATGATTTGTGTCAACACTTTTAATTACGAGGGAATCTGTACGATGCAGCTTGGCTGTACTGCATCGCATTAGCAAAGTAATTAGTGGGAGTTGCTCGATTTTCATTAACATCGCTAACGTAGTGTTGTCCGTCGATATTCTCATCATCACCGTCTTCCTCATCATCATCTTCCAGTTCATCAGCATCCTCAATAATCTCCTCTTCGACCAATTCTTCAGTGTCTTCGTCATCCTCTTCCTCCTCGTCTTGCGGAAGCTCACTCCCAAAAAATCTTTTCTTCTCCACCTGACCCACTTCATCCATCTGAGCCGATGCAGCATGAAAGGCTCGTAGAGATTCTTCAGCTTTTGCCTTTGTGTAGAATTGAACAATTAGAGTTTGAATTTCTTCTGAAGCTCGCCAGTTCGTTGTTTGGAGATAGTTTGCAGCCATCATGTAAATTTCGCGATTGCGGCAAACATTGGCATAGAATACAATCTTTTCTGTGTCGCCACTCTTAAGTAAAGACTTCATTGCTTGACTCTATCCAAATTTAAAAATTAAAATGATTTCTAATGTTACACCTTCGATCCATCTATTTAAATGATGATGATTTAAATATGATACATGCATTTATCTGGGCAAATTATATTGTGGACTGCATATGCTATAGTATCACATTTATTTGTTTTAAGTTAAGTTAGCAAAACTCTATTTCAAGCCTATACCTTATTTCCGGCTTGTGTGTACTTCTTAGCTGCTAAATGATAGTTCCCTTGTAGTAACAGACATTCGCCGATCTTTTCCAACAGTTTGAGGCGTGTGGGCTCGTCCAAACCTATACCTTTTGGTGCAGTCAATCTCTCAGCTATATCCTCCGTGATTGGTAAGTTATGCTCAACACATAAGTTCATAGCTGCGACGTACTGAAACAGTAAACATGTAAGTGCTTATAAATTCCTTAACTCAGGGCATAAACAAAATTATTTTATATGGAGAAAATGTTCAAAGGGTACCTGATGAGCAGCCGCCAACATATCAAGAGCTTTCTCAATCTGCCCATTAAGAACAAAAAAGTCTGCACATTTTTGCAGCAGAATTGGATCTGTTTGGGTTCCTTGTTGCGTAATCAAATCCTTTGCTACCAACTGAAGAGCATTGTACTGCTGAGTCCTTTGTACAAAATATACATTTTATACATAAAATTATTAACTAATACGTTTTTGTATTCAAATCGAAAGAAAAATGGAGTTACGAGAAAGCGAGATCCAGAGCTTTGGAGGCATAGCCAGCCCTATGGTAAAGTTGGATGGCTTTGTCAAAATCCGGTCTATCAGACTTGGTTTCAAAAAATCTGGCAGCATCCAACTGATCACTCGGTTGCGCCATAAGAGCTAGGGACCATAGCTGATCTATTAGATGATTTTCTTTGCAAATTCGGATAGCGTTTCCATAGGCTCCAGCTTTAGTTAGGAAATGAATAGCGCGATGATTTTCTCCCCGATCCTCAAGCGTCTTCGCCAGGTGGTAGCAGGAAGCTTTATCATTTACTTTCTCCGTAACTGCTGCAGCTTTCTCCATATCCCCGCAGAAGCAGAGAAGGCGCACGAGAGAAAGCCAATCCTTGGCTAATTCATAATAAGCCAGGGCAGCCTCTATTTCGCCTCCGCTCTCTTGATACTGGGCCCACCATTGGTACAAATCTACATCCTTCTTAGAATTGATATAAGCTTCCAACTGATGTGGATCCTCAACTAACATTCTGGGGACTTCGTATCGATGCGTTTCCGACAATTCATACATTTTGATGGCTTCTTTAATACGCTTCTCGGACTCTAAGTACTTGGCATATGAGTAGTATGTTGTTCGTAGATGAATTCTACAGTGCTTCTCGCACAGCTTGATTGCTTTATCCCACTGTCTGGAAATCTTATAAAGATGCAAAAGAAGGTCGTATCTTTTACACTGTAGGTACAAGGCTTCTGCTTCCTCCTAAAGCAACATTTTTGCTTCGATTAATTTCCATTTCCATTTTGTTATTCGTATTTAATTTTTGCGTTCGGTTGATTAAATTACCGGCATGTTAAGTTGTATAGCGAGCATAGCAACTTGAGCCTCAAGCTCTGGTTCAACCTCCGCCTCACGTACGGCTCGAGCTGCACGTGCATTTCTTATACGGGCTAAACATATCATTGCCACATCCAGACGTTTAGTAACCACACAATTCCGGGCCATATTGTCCCAAATCTTGACGCTAAAATGTTTTCAAATGTGTAGTGATAAAAATAAAACCATCAATCATCTATTACACCAAATTTATCCCTATTTTTTAAAAATTGGTTCGATAGTCTTACTTTTTAATTGCTTTCATAGCTTTTAAAGCTTCATCAACATCTCCAATGAGATTATTATAGACGTACGAGACTAACGCTGTCCTAGATGAAGGTTCATTTTCATCGATCCCATCAAAATCTTTGATTAGCTTCTTCTCGATTGTTGTTTTCAAATTGCCGTCTAAACCACTGCTCTGCAATTTCGTTGATCAAATAATTTCGTTAGTTAATTTATTCGTAAAGAATGAATGGATAGTTCATCATGTTTAATACGAGATTATAAAGTTAAGTAACCTACAGCATCGGAAACATCGCTGTTTTTCGATCTCTTATCCCTCTTATTAGACTTAAAGACATTTTCTTGCTGTGTGAAATATAAAAAGGGGACATCTAGACCTATGAGGCTATCGTACTGAAATTCCTTTTTACTTATGTCATGTGTGAGAAGACCTCTGTCCGAGCAGACAAATAGAGTGATTATCATATCTGCACTCGACTCCCTCTCAACTTCGATGCTAATGTTGGAAGAGTTCTCAACTTCTGGAATATGATCTTCCCCTGAATTGTAGACATGTCTCACTGGGGTTGAAACACGATGTGTATCTGCAGTTAAGTAGGAATTACATGTATTATAGTGTAAAAGTTCCAACGGAACAACGCGCGTTTCCAGAGCCACGAACATCGCATCTTGCCAATCCCAGAAAAATGATGGGACGAACCGCCCGGGGAATTCTAAGAACGTGACAGACCCAGTTGTCAAATCCCAAACAAAGAATCTACTGTCGGGTAAAAGAGTTATCTGGAAATAAGAAAATCGGTTTATAAAACAAAGATAAAAAATATCACTGGATTTTAATTTTTATGAATAATCGACCACTGACTTGAGCAACCGTGAAGGCAACTTTAGTTCCTATTTTATTATTTTTTGCATAAATGATTTCTCCAAAGTTATCTACAGCTTCGGTGATTCGAAAAGCGGGATGATGGAGCTTCGGCTCACGACGAGAAACATGCCAGACCTTGAGATAGCCAGATAATGTTCCTACCGTCAGATATTCCCCTCCAATATAAATGGTGATAGGATCGCCTTCATTTGGTAGAAAGTTAAGTGTTTGTTTCACCGTCCCTTGAAAAGTGACAACTTGAACCTCACTTATATCCAATAAGAATAAACTCAGGTCATGTATGCATATCGTAATGCATTTGCTAGGAAATGTTCCTGCAACAAAACAGTGGTATTAGAGAAAACACTTTATATTATATACAACCACTGGACAATGCACTTATTTTTTCAAGTTCCTTGAATCAACACATCACTGACCTACGAGTTTGTAATCCGTATTAACGCCAGGTCCTACTTCATAAGTTGCAACTTTCTTCCCACTCCAAACACTAACGTGGGTGGCCGTTGTCGTAATTCCTTTAACATGGAAGTCGCAATGGAGATCAATTCTACTGGGGGGGTCGTTCATCTTGATGGCAACATCCGTTGGATTTGCTTGAATTGCCGTCATCTACATACGTACACCGATAAATGGTACAACTTTGCATTAATTAATATTAATACTAATTAATGTAATTATATATTCTATTATTTCATATTATTTAATATAATTATATAGCGATATTAATTAATTAATGCAATAATTTAATGAAAATCTTGTTTAAATATTTGAAAGCATAATAAAGCAGCGCTAGAAGCTAATAATAAGCAAATCCAATTTGATACCTTCTCTCCATAATAGCAAACCAGCTCCTGCTCTCGCAATATATACACATCGCGCATTCCATTCAGCGCTAAAAGTCCCTGCTGATTTTGACACCATTTAACAGATTTGGTGCTCGGCGACACTTGGGATGAATTGTACCATTCCCACTTGCCATCATCACCTAAATCACTGTCGGTTACTTGAGCTGACTCCCTCCACATGACTAACTTTCCTTTATTTGTGCAGCAGCACAGCACACCTGAACATGATATTGTAAAGAGTATGAGTATGGTTCTAATAATTTTGAATTCAAACAGACAATGGAAGCTGTTTAGATATCAACCTGATTTTGCATTAAAATCCAGGGAACAGAATACTTCATCTGTGGCATAGTCGTTTCCTTTCGGTTCCAGCACCATGTTTTCACCCGAGGAAACATCCCAGAGCCGGACGGAAAGCTCCTCGCTAATAACTGCTAAAGTACCAGCTCCGACCCAAGAAACACGAACGTCACCATGGCCACTTAATTTCATCTGCATACGGATTAAAGAATCACATTATCCGTTTTTAACCATAATATTTTAGAACAGAAATCAAACCTATCCATTAAACTGATCTCACCTTGTTGACTTCAACGAGTCCTCCGTTGATGTCTACATGAAACTGGCCAAGAATGTAAGCTTCTGTCATTACTATCAAAATATCATCCGCTTCATGGAACAGAAGACTTTTTACAGCAGAACCAGAAGTCAGAACTTCCTCACTTGAGCCGTTGTCTTTCACGTAGAAAATCGCACCTAAATTTACAGATGACTTTTGCTGTATAAGCGCAACTCTTTGGCAACATTCTTGCTGTCCCTACAGTAAGCCTTATTTTTCATTCAGAACGACGGTGAATTAAATCCACTTACCACTTAGAAGCCCAACAAAAAAACTACGCTCGTTCCCTTTCATTTCTGAATCATCGTCCGATTCCGTTCCTCTTGGTGATCTTTTCATCCCAGTTTTAGGTCTCCACGTGGTCATTTTGCCTAACGTCCTCTCAGCATTGAGATCATTTCTAAAGATACATTACAATGAAATTAATGCATTCAAATTCTAATTTATAAAAACTTTATTGTCATTGCTTCCCAATGGAAGTAGTCATTACTGACTCAGTATTCCATTTGACACATGTTTTAGGGATTTTATTTATCATTCTTATTCCGGTGATCTATTGTATATTATGTAAATAATTTTACCATATCATTGCACCGCTTTTTAACACATTTACAACTATTTCACCAATTACGTTTTACACCTTGCCTTGGTGTATTTGGTAATTTGGTTCAAAATAATGTGTAGTTGCTGGAGCTTTTATTTTTAATGTGGTGGCTAGTAAATAAATTGTAAAGCATGGTGCTTACGGATCGTGACTATTAGAATGCGATCGAAATACCACTTGGCAAACTGGGTCTTTGAAGTCATGATGAGCCTTCAACTGGAGATGACCTTGGTAATCGCTTTTCCAGTTTACAAGCGACCCCATGTTGTCCGCTGTGATCAGGGTATTTCCGCAGGCACTCCATGAAATAAGAACCACAGCCGCATTATGCCCCTTTGGTCCTTCAAACGATTCATTTTCTTCTGTATTCCAAACCACGACTTCCCCAGACTCATATCCAATCCCTAGAACTTTTTGCAAGGGATGCCACGAAATGCAAACTACCTGAACATTAGGTTGGGGTTTAGCGTCTATATCCACAGTTTCTTGGGTCTACAAACATGCATAATTATATAAATTTTGAAATGCAGCAGTATTAGTATTACCAATCAAATACATTAGAATAATATTTGTAGACAAATAAATATCAGCAGATTGAATTCAGGAGTAAAAAATATAACGAACCTCAGCATCATGGATGCAAACTAATCCTCCTTTTTTATCGTCAAAAAGTGCAACCGCCAGCAAAGGATGCTCCTTGTGCCAGTCAATGTCAATGTATACTCTGTTACCGGCCGTTAAGGGTGGTTGCAATTTTGTATCGAAATACAACGCCATGGTAAACTTAGACTTAGTTTAGATTGGAAGTAATTTATTACTCCGTGGAATACTTCAGTCTAATTTGGATGACGCACTGAAATATTCTCACCGAACGTTTACTTCAAGGGGCCTTTGGGCTTTAATGTTGTTTTTGATGCTTCTAAAAAATATTTAACACATTTAACGAATCTAGATTTGTTTTTATACCCGGTCATGTCCGGGTTCTGTTTGACGTGCCTGTGTTGTGATGGTACTCAGGTGTAAGTATAAAAGCGCAATTCCATGCAGATGAATGGTTTGTTTGTCGGGCCAAGAGGCTGTTACTGTGGAGACCGACTGTGTATTGATCCCAGTCCAGTGAGCAAACCCATGCTGACGAGTGTTGATGAGCTCATTATTAAGTTTGCTATTTAAATAATACCCGTCATTTTTCATGACCTTGAACCTGTCAAATGATGCACAACACCCTATTTTATGCCACATGCACATGCAGGCATTATAGGCCATTTAGCTGCATCCGGGAAGACTGGAAAGTGAGCAATACAAACCCAATTGCATATGTGCAATGTGATAACTTCACCGACAGAGTTCGTCTTTAAATGGACAGTGACGGAAAATAAAGCCCCACAAAATACCTATAAACTTAACGTCCTTGAAATTAGCAACAACTTTGAAAACAAGGCAATTTTTAGATAAGCCAAAGTACTAAATTTTTACACCACAAATTATTTTTTTATTGACCCAGGGTTCGTTCAAAAGAAGCATCAATTTGCACTGTTTCTTTGTCCAGCCCGTAAAATCTGATGTCAAAAATTGACAAATTTGAAAGCTCCCAAGCACCGAATTTTTAGGAATTACGGTACGCTCTAAACCGGAAATACTCAAAGACATCGTTCCTGCGATTTACGATTGTAAGAAACAACCTAATTACTACATTTATGCAGGATTGATGATATAAATATAAACCCTACAGAGTTTTTATACAAAACTGCTTGACACCTAAATGAGAAAAAGGTTTCCCCCTTTTTATTTGACAATCTGCGCCCCTGCTATTCTTGAATAAATATAGAGAACCTTAACAATCAAGCAACAGTTTAAGCTCCTAATGTCATAATTTAATATTTTTATTATGTCATAAAAGTTACATTAAAGAGCCTGATTATTATGACCATAAATCATAGAACCGCAAAACGTCGGTAACTGCATTTCATAATACGTAACCCTAAAAACTAAAAATTTACTATATACATGCATTGTTAAGAAATCAATTTATATATAGTAATGTATTTAATACATTAATCAATTTGATATTACGATGTAACATACATCATCGTTTCCTCATATGAATTCTAAGCTCATAGATCCGTAAAATAAAAACATAACTCCAAAATTCTTAATTTATTCTATTACCACAGATGCAACTTTTAATGAAGGTCAAATTCCAACATTTTTTATGCCATACAAAACACGAACATAAACTATTACGACACGACATCATTTATTATTTCCAATTTCTACATTTGCTCCAATAATTCGGCACTGACATATAAGAACTTGAAAACCTTTATCATCCCAATCCCAATTTACATTCAAGTATAAACAAAAACCTATTAATACTAATTAAACTTTCTGTACACTTCTACTTTCCCTATAATTATATATACTTTATATATCTACTGCATCACTCATTTAAGACATAACATCCTCAAGCACAACCTCACAGCGTATAAACATTTGTAACTAAACATGATACATGTTGATATGTACTCTGAAATTGTAAGGGCGAAAGCCGTTAATACAAGAAAGTCCCCTGCTGTACAGTTAAATAGTACAGTGGGGAATATTATTATTATTATATATATATCTACTGCATACACTCTGCCAACTCTTTAAGCTTCACAGTGCCCCACAAGACTGGAACATATTTTTTCAAATTATTAAGTAAAATGGTCACAACTCCGACTTCAGGTTGCACCCCACATCTGGAAGTTCTGGAACCATAACTTCATTGCCGCATATTTAAATGTCATTGGAACAAGATATTCCATTTTGCTTTATCTAACAATAAGCAATAATTTGTGCTATAATAATTACCGCTAGACATTCTATTGCAGTCAAACCACAGAAAAGATTTAATTAACACCCTCAGCATTAAGGCTGACATCAAGTAATTAAGTACGTATAGAAGTAAGAAAGAACTCACAGAAATATTTTGATTTATTTAGCTTAATGTGTCCACATATATATATAGTTGGTATAATTACTGTAGGGCATTATCTCTGATCTTCGATTATCATGCGCAGATTCCCTGCATAGTATTTAATGAAATACGAACGTTATACTTTACATTACGTACCATTACATTTACGTTCTGTTCCCTGTAATGATAAGCAGGAATTGACCAGTGCGGTGCCTGATAAATAATATTCTGACTTTGGGTAATGTTATGTATAGCTATGGTATTTACTTACAATTATAGTTTTAGTGTTGTATTGTAGGAGTAAAATAGTAGAGTCATGCAGAATGTTAGCGTAAGCTGTGAGGAGACATTTGTAAATCGACAGTAATAATAAGTAAAATGGTATGGCTGAGTTGTATGATTTGAGGCAAAGAGTAGTGTAAGACCTTGATTTCACTAGTGGACTTAGCCATGGTTAAGTTAACTATAGTTAGTTTAACCTTCCAAAAACTAGGGATTTCACTGCGGAAATGGTTAAGTTAACCATTTTTACTCCGATTTCACACGAAAATAATGGTTAAACTAACCAAATGGTTAACTTAACCATGGTTAAGTCCACTAGTGAAATCAAGGTCTAAGTGAGCGAGAGAGAGCGTAGAGACGAGTGGAGAGAGACGAATAAAGAGAGTAAAAATATAGGAAGGACTTTTTCGACTATACTTGAATGCTCCCTTCCCTTGTCGTCGCGCGGCCTCCGTAATTCGTGCATTCGCATAGCTACATTGCGGATTGAGTAGATATAGTTTTGGTTTTTAAGGTTTTTAAGGCGATGTGTTATAGAAGCTATTACGCATATAGAATTCTGGTGAAGTGGTGAATGAAGTTTCACTGTTTCAGTATACACACACACATTGTACATTCCTAAATCCTTAAAGGCATACGTGAAGTGTATGACTCACTGTTGACTCTAAATCCACTATTAACTATCAACTATTAGCAGTTGTCATCATCAGGAGTTGAACTTTATAAGTATTCAGTTGTTGACTCTTCCTCTTCTAAACTGTTCAGTGAACTGGATTTATTCATCTATTTTCGTTTCTGGTTAATAGTGCTCTGAGCTTTGTGGGAACCTGACTATATCATCGAAATATTAAAAATCCGCCCAAGAAAAATCCTGATTTGTTTCTCGTACTTATTTTTAAACTGATTCATAGTAGCTTGGAGTTAATTTCCTGAGGTAATTTGTGTTACCAGACATTTTTAAAAATAAGCTAAGGTGGATAAAGTTTTCGAAAGGATTGTGGATGCACAAAGCAAGAGATTTGGTTGAGTTTAATTTGTTTGTCGATGTATATTGATGTCCATTTTACAGGTTTGGACGCTTTGTTGGAGGGTTCGAAGAACTGATTAAGGCGAAGAGAATTTCAGACTTTTGTTGGTGAAGGAAGCTAAGTTTAATCATTGCAGGGTCAGGCGTCAAGATGTTCGGAGCCGGACGAGGTCAATTTGATAAATTGATAGGTGAGTTGATTTTTTTAGGATTGACTTTTTGACGTGGAAGTTGGTTCGCTTAGTTGGGAGGAGGAGAATGGGATTATGAATATGATTTAATGTCAGAGTTTTTTTTATTAATGTGAATGCGGAAATTTTAAATCCAATGTTTTTGAATGTTTTCAGAGAAGGCAACTAGTAATTTACTGTTGGAGCCGGACTGGACATCAATAATACAGATATGTGATTTGATACGGCAGAAAGATTGTCAGTAAGTTATTTATAGGAATTTTGGGAATGGGAACTATAATTTTTGGTTTATTGGGGAGGAAGTTGGTATTGTTATATGGACAGATTTCAGATGATAATGACTTTGTTGCACGGAAAGTTATTGTGACGAAACTGGAGTTCATTAAATTAAAGTTGAGGTTTTGAAGATATCGTATTATTAGTTACGCAGTATGTCCTGTTGTATGTATTCGGACAGCGCAGACGACAGGTTGATTGAATATAAGGAATCTTATTAATCATGAGGAAATTGACACATAGATAGTACTTTTTATTTATTTACTTATTTATTTACGGATACTGAGCCTACGGCTCTTGATCACTTATGCCGCATAAGTTATGCGTATACAAACTCGTGAGTGTATTGATTTCTGTCTAATTGGAGCCATAAAGGGCTTCGTAAATTTACGTCTTCTCATAGCATAGCTATAGGTTTGCTATAATTAAATTTTGTGATCGATGTGTTGTAAAGAATACGGATAATATGATTGATGCCTGTTTTGTATTTAATTCTTTAGACCGAAGTATGCTGTGAGTGCGATCAAGAAGAAGCTATATCATCAGAACCCACATGTTTGTATGTTTTCCCTTCAGGTGGGTCTTTTAAGGCAATATGTGTCGTTTGAGACTGAAGCTCCAATAGTTATTATTGTTGAACCTTCAGATGTGTGTATGTTAGGAGATTGATTGGCAGTTCTGTCAACAGGCGTACTATAGGTTCTGCGATGTACATCATTAGCTTTAAGTATACATTATGTTGTAGGTTTTAGAGTCGGTCGTAAAGAACTGCGGCAGCCCTGTTCACGATGAGGTGGCTACTAAAGCTTTTATGGAGGAGTTAAGAGAAATAGCAAAAACCACGCCACATGAGAATGTTCGCGAAAAAATTGTAGAATTGATTCAAACCTGGGCTCATGCATTCCGTCGTCTACCCACGTACAGGGCTGTTCAGGATGTTTTGAACATCATGAGAGCCGAAGGTGCTAAGTTTCCTCCATTAGCTGAGGCTGATGCAATGTTTGTGTCGGACACAGCCCCAGAGTGGGCTGATAGCAATACCTGCCATCGATGTAGAACCGAATTTGGGGTGATAAATCGAAAGCATCACTGCAGGGCTTGTGGACAAGTTTTTTGTGGAAAATGTTCTAGCAAAACGGCTACGCTTCCTAAATTTGGCATTGAGAAGGAAGTCCGTGTATGTGATGCCTGCTTCGAACGAGTAACGAAGTAAGTTTTTTTGGTCGATAATATAATGGATGATAACTTTTGAAAACATCATAATGGTGGATTTTGTTATGCTCGATGAAATGCAAATAGGGAGGGAGTGGGTTTAGACGATCCGGAGGAGCTGATAATTAAAACAGGGAGTGGACAACCTAGTCTTCAAACTGCTGGCCAAAATAAAAACTCACCGGTACAAAGTCCGAGCTTTGAAATAGATTAATTTCTCTTTTTCTGTTTGTATGGCTTTTTGTAGAAACAAAATCAAAGCAAACCATTATTCTGGGAAAGCTCAAAGCAATTTCGACGAAATTCTCAAGGAAGTCTTGGCGGCTTCTAAGGCTGAAGCAAAATCCCAAGTACTGTTTTGTTGCTTAACCATTCCTTGACTCCTCAATTCTATCCAAACCCAGTTTTTTGTAACAGCTTAATCTCTTTGTTTGCTTTCTGTTGAAAATTAAATGAATCAAATCAGTTACTGCATCAGCTGTGATAGACCGCAGTTATATCTGCAGAATTTCGTAGTTTTGCAGTAGTAAAGGATGTTTTGTTCGTTTTAGCTGTTAACCAAATTCCTTTTCATTTGAGTTTTGACATGTAGTTCCCTTCTTTTTTTGGATGCATTGGTTCACTAAATATTTTTCTTTTTTCATTGTTAACACATTCTACAAAGTTTATCGTTATTTGCTGTTGTTTATATATGCTGTTTGGTGCTGGTTTTGGAAAATATGTTTTATATTTTTGTTCATAATTAATTTATTTGTGCCTGGAGCAATATGTTTTGCCGTGAAAATAAAATGTCCTTTAATCAGCAGCGGAAGAAGACTGATGAGGAACTTCAAGAGGAGGAGCAGTTGCAGTTGGCATTAGCTATTTCCCAGTCGGAAGCAGAAGCGAAAGAGCGGGAACATCGGTACAAGCCATCTGTTAATTCAGGACTGCCAATAACTGCAAATTCGTTGCATGAACAGGATAAGGGCTCTGATAAAAGTTCCCCGTTGAAATCAACGGCTCCTGTGATTGAATCTGACGACCCTGAGTTATCAAGGTACCTGAATAGAACTTACTGGGAAAATAGACACACGAATTCGAAAGAAGAGGAAACTAAAGAAGAAACGGGCAAATCTAGCGCAGTAAACTCTATTTCGATGAAAACAGCGGGATCCTCGTTGACACCGACCTTTACCAGTCTTTCTCAATTCCAACCTTCCGCACCAATTAAAGAGAACAAGGATAAGGGAGAGCCTCCTGCCGAAGAAGTTGATAGTTTTGTTGACTCCCTTCGAGCCCAAATAGAGACGTTCGTAGCACGAATGAAATCCAATTCAAGCCGTGGTCGTCTCATTGCTAATGATACCGCTGTGCAAAGTTTATTTATGAATATTACTGCTCTTCATTCACAGTTGCTGAATTTTATCCAGACACAGGATAATGCTAGGAGTAAGTTTGCGTAAACTAAGAACACGAATGTTATTTTGTGGCAGTGAATAATAATAAGTTTTAGGATTCGTAATTATGTTTCTTGTGTGTTATCAGCTTACTACGAAGGCCTACAAGACAAATTAAGTCAAGTTAAAGATGCAAGGGCAGCACTGGATGCCTTGCGAGAACAGCACCAGGAAAGATTGCGTTTGAAAGCCGAAGAAGAGGAGAGAGCAAAACGTTTTCACATGGCGCAAATGCTTCACATCAAACGCCAGCAAAAGCAGGAGTATCTAGAGTATCAGCGTCAACTTACTTTGCAACGAATGCAGGAGCAAGAGAGAGAGATGCAAATGCGAATCGAGCAACAGAAACAACAATTATCCCAGCAAGGACAATTTGCCATGTATGGTCCTAACATGCCTGGTAAGTATTGATTTTTGAAATTCTGCACTTTAAAGCGTATCTTTAAGTATAATTAATTCCAGAAAATATTTCTCTAAAATTCTTCCCCACAAAAAAATCATGAGTTTCTTTTCTGTCCTTAATTGTGAAGGTTTTGGTCCTCCACATCATGGGTCTGATATGGGGCATTACATGTCCCAGCCTGGGGTTTTTATACCACCCCCAAATATGCCGATGGATCAGCATTTAGGTGGCCAACAGGGTCCTGGTGTCATGCAATATCAAGGCCCATCTGTACCTGGACAACCGAATCAGTTCATGCCTGGTATGACTATACCTGGGCAGCCCATGTCGATGGCCCAATCGGGAGTGCCGCCTCATATGCAACAAGGCCAGCAAGTTCTTTCCCCTCCACCTCATGGTGCACCTATGCCCCATCAATCATCGCAACAGTCTTTATCTCAGCCGCCTCAACAGAATTTAGGACAACCAATGCAGCAGCAACCCCCACAGCAAAATTTAGGGCAACCGATGCAGCAGCAACAGCAACAGCCGCCACCTAATCAAATTCCTCCACAGCAACAATATTTTTCATCACAGCCGCCCCCAACTGCCGTTGTAAACCCTCATCCTGTTGAGGTTGCTCCTCAGGCGACAATCAAAGAAGAGCCTTCTACGGCAGAGCTAATAAGCTTTGATTAGTTTTGCTATAATTTACATTGAGTAGATAAAAATTACTCCCGGGAAATATTCATTCAATTGTATTTGCGTAACTATATATCAAAATTAAACCCCATATGACACATTTGTCATGTTGATTACCTATTTCTGTTCTATCATTCTTGTTTAAATTATTGTGATTTTTCAAGAGAATTAACAATGAATTAAGCATCTTATTTTAGTTTAAGTACGTTTTGGTCGTAAAGCCAATACTTATACTTCTAGCGGATGATAATTTCACTAGTGACTAAAATCGTGATGACATGTGGTTTGTAAAAGTAGATTTTGTCAGAGTAGTGGGAATGTATTGATTCAATTGATTAGCTGAACGTGTGCATGTTTGCAAATTATAAATTGCCTTTGTATCTTAAAATTTAAATACAAGTGCTCGTGTCTCGCTGAATTAGTAGTGAACTTCCAGTTTGCTAGGGTTGACCATTTCAATCATCACCGGCAGCGAAGTCCTGAAATTTCTGTGCATTTCAATTTAAAACTGTCGAATAAAATTAACTGCTGTTTTTATCGCCTACAGATGATTTTGCAACTGCATTCTTTCATAATGTGAGTATTATCTTGAAATTGAGTTGGTAAAATCAGCGAAAAAATGTTATTGTTAGTGCATCCACTTCAAGAAACAGCCTACCCTACATTTAACCTATTATTTCATAAGTTAGGTACTTTGTAGTATTTCCGTTTTAGAAGTATAAGTTAGAATAGAAGTAAATAAGTAACACCGATTTTCATACTTTGAATTAAATATCTTTACTGGGATACAGTAATATTTTTTAAAACTATGTATCGCCATCCAGGTTACGTTAATAAAAGCAATTTAATAGTGTTCAAATGGCAACACAAGGACAGTAGCTACAATTCCATGTCTTGCCATCTCCAATTTAAAATAATCCTTAATTAATCACAGCAGTTCTTTCTTCAAGGTGCGAATTTTATTAAACTTTTCCTTCACAAATGCCAGCGTGGCTTCTTTTGCTGAAAGAGAGATCCAAACTCAAATTAATATAATAACCTGAGGAACATAATTTAAATTTTTGAACTTACTTTTGAATTTATGCGAATTCGCTTCATGAGCAATGTCCCTAGCAAGTTTTTTAAACTTATCCTTGGAAGTGAATAATCCCTTCTTGTTGTAGAAAGGATTAAGGTACTTAACGACAATTTCAGCAAGCTGGACCTTTGTTAAAACTTGATTTGAATCCCCTTCGGTGCTTTTTCGCCGTTTCTCCAAAATTTCTTGATGTACAACTTGAGCAGGTGCCAGGTGACTTTTTGTTGTAGTAACTATTTCAACTTTTATTTTCCGTTTTTCAGGCACTGACTTCTGGGTGCTAGATGATGTAGACACAACAGGAGTAAGACCTTCATCAGCCTTACTCCAGACAGGTTTTTCAGGTACTTTGGTCTGCTGAGGGCTGGGTTTGTTTGCTACGGGGGCAACGGAGGGTTTTGATTTCGACGAATTTCCAAACAATGAGTCCATTAAATCATTCTTGGGGGCTTCTTTAAGTAGTTTCGACGAAGATTCAGATGGCTTAGGAAGTCTTTCATTCGCAGGCTGTTCTCGACGGCGGGATGTGGAGCTGGCAGGTTTTGCATCAAACAAGTCATCAATAATATCATGCTTCCTGCTTTTACGCTGAGGCGATTCCGTGATCTTTGGCGGTGACCTCTTTCGCTTGAGGTGGCTTTCATTTCTTGAAGGCACAAGAGGCATTTTAAATCCTCCGGACATGTGACGATCGTCATCCGCTTTTTTCTTATCACTAAAATTTCTTTCCGAATGGCGAGGAGATTCTCTAGAAGTTATTTTGTCTTTGTCAGTATCATATTCTCTCCTACTATAATGGAGTTGTCTACTTTCGCCTCTATCAACAAATTTTGCGCTTCCTGGTTGACGATCGCCATTTGGCTTGCCTGTACCAAGTTCTGTGTTCTTTTTAAAGAGATTATCTTTTGGACTCGGTGTTGTGATACCGCAAACAGGTTTAATCAAGTGATTTCCCTCTTTTCTTAACTTAGACTCTTCCTCCGCGCGCTTCTCCAGCATTTCACGATGCTTCTCCAGCTGATCATGCCGGATGCTGCTACTCTTTGGAACTGTAATTTTAACTGGCTGAGTCATAATATACATCTCATCATCTGAGTCGGATCCACTTCTTACAACAGCTGGTTCATGCTTTTCAGAATCCACACTCCTGGTAGATTCGGAAATTTGTATTGCCTCTGCATGTTGCTGAGATGTCGATTGCGGTTTATCATTTTTGTGTACAGGTTCTGTAATTTTACCTGACGGCGATTCCTGGGGAGTATCAAATCCTGTTGTCCGCAACTTTAGACGTACTGGTTGTGTCATTTCGATAAATTCATCCATTGGATCAGCGTTTTTGAAAAGCGAGCTTTGTTGGTTCGTCGATAAACTTGAGTCAGTTGGCAATTTTGGCTGTACAGGTTGCGTAATTATATCTAGATCAGGGTTGTCCCCCCACCGCGTCTTTCTCTTTCGCTCTGGCTTAGGACATTCAAGAGGCGCTGACGTACCCAGAGGAACTTTTACTGAATCATCACTATGACTGTCATTAGCACTAATTAGAACTTCTACATGACGCGGCCCCACCCCCAGTTTTACTGGCTGAGTTGCAATGAAAAGGTCGTCTTCATCGGGAGAATCTTCCATTGGTACTCGTTCCTGTTTCAACGTTGTGATGGGTTTATACGGCTGCGTCAACAAAAAATTCTCATCCTCATCATCTGGTCCGTTCAATAATAATGGTTCAACAGGTTTTGTTAAAGCAGATAAGTTATCTTCCGGTGAACCACAAACCCAGGCTTGTGTTTGCACAACCGGTTCTTCTACACTCGATTCTTTTGAAACTACTCCATTGGAGCTTTCCGTCATTTCCAGTGTCTGACTATTACCACGAATACTACTTTTTACGCTAGAATTTTTGCTATTATCTTTTCTCAACAAGGCACTGACAGGCTGAGTCATTAACATATCATCATCAGAGTCCTGGAGGTCTTGCACATCTGAAACACGTTTTTCTTTAATTCCAGGGTCAGTGTCGGGAGATTCATCCGAATCTTCAAATGGATCATAAGGTGTATCACCAGACGTCAACTCATTTTCTTTACCCGGCACTTTTTCTTCACTTAACTGCGCCGACAAAAGACTTTCCAAACTACAAGTGTCACTAGTATCCGATGCAGCTTCATCAGCAACATCCGGGTATTTCTCACTATTAATTAAATCATAATCGACTTCTTGTTTAAAAACTATCTGGGTTTCATCATCCATGATCTGTTTATCAATATCATCATTATTTGCTCCCGTGGATTCAGATGAAAAAAACTGACTAATCGTTGTTTGCCGCCCATCCATGGTGTATTTCTTGAAAATAAATTTTGGCTTCTGGGACTTAGCAGTATCTTCTGTGTTATCGTTGACTACAAATTTCTTTTCATCGTCTGGGTCATTTGCGGATGTACTTGAAGAGTCTTTATGCAAATCAGGAAGTAAGTCACAATTTGCTAACATTGACTGAGAGCATTCCTCCTCTTTTTCAACTTTCTCAAGAGACTGAGAAAGTAACTTCTCCAAGGAGGAATGTAGTTTACCATTGAGAGTATCGTTTTTTATTTCTATTGTGAGTTGGCCGATCCCACGACGGTACAAAGTTATTACTTTGTTAACCGTAAAAACTGAGTATTCCAGCTCAACAGCAACGCTAGTGAAGTCACTATCTCTTATTTTGTCAGGTAAAATACTTTCGGCATCGGCATCTTTTGCGGCAGAATAATTTTTCTCCAAGCATTCCTTTATAGATTTTAATAGCACCTCCCTGGCACTCAAGCTAAGTCCCGTTATTTTAATTGCTGTTGAATCGGCAGCACGAACTTTTGCGTATTTTGCGAGTGCTAGATTTGCTGCGATAACGGCAGCATTGCTCTTTTCTTTCTGCTCTTGACTTCCTCCATTGCGAAGAGCAAATTGTTTTTGAATTAAAGTCGCTAACTCACCTTTTGCTTTCTTCTCGGCATTACTAACTGAATTATCGTATTCCAAGTTTTCTTGCTTAAGACCCTTCCTACCTCCCCCGTATAAATCCTCATCTATACCATCGACAGTGAGTGACGCCCCAACTCCTGTTCTACTCCCTAAAACATCTTGATGAAAAAATTTCTCTATCTTTTTTTCAACAGCCTTGGAGTTGACACAGGTATCACACATTTTACCACACGATTTAAGTAGTTCATCCCCAAAATATTTGGCAAAGTAGTTGTGCCGGCATTTGGCCTCCTGACAGTATGCCAATATTGCTTCAAAATTATCCATGGTAGACTTCGCTTGCTCCTCATTCTTTTTCTTGCTAACGTCCTGTTTTAGAAGAAAAGCAATTGCATCCCGTTCTTGTTTAGAATGGTATATTCGGCAGTATGACTGTTTTCCATCTCGACCTGCTCGGCCAGATTCTTGGTAATACCCCGCGACACTTTGAGGCATTGACCAATGGGCGACAAACCTATATTTTACGATTAAAATTTCGATGATCGCGTTTTAGTTCTGAAATCACCCATACAATCAGATTAGAAGTGTAAATTTTAGCTGTAAACGCACCTGACAGAGCCTTTATCAACCCCCATACCAAAACTTATGGTTGCTGTTATAACTGGCACGACACCTTTCATCCATTCCATTTGTACTAGTTCTCGTTCCAGCGGTTTTAATCCTTCAATACAACAATTTTCTAGCATCCCGATGTCAACGCATTTTAGGTTAGGAATACAGCAATACTATAGACGTACCTGCGTGATATGCTTTTGTTTGAAGCCCCTTCTTGCTAAGAACATTTGCCACATCTATAGTCATGTCCCTGGTCCTACAATAGATTATTCCACAACCCCGGGTTCCCTAATAAGTCCATTGACGTTTAATTTGTTTTCAATTACTTGATTTGGGCAAACATGTTTTCTTTGAACATAATCATGCCCTTACCAAATCCTCGTCCTCCCAGCCATCTCCTAAGCAAGTTGTGCAAAACTGAAGAAGATGGTCATATGGATCATCCAGTAAGGATTTGTACTCAATATCATAAAAAAGATTAGGTCGGAAGCACGGGACTTTAAATTTCTTCACAGGATCATTCAAATGCAAAAGTTGAAGAATATCATCCACAACCTGGGATTATCCACAATGATTAAACTTTTAGAATTACCAATACATATCACTGATATCACAATATCACAAAATTAGAAATATCTGTAGTACAAACCTTAGCACTTGCTGTAGCAGTTAGAGCAATCCAAGGAATACTCGGATATCTTTCCCTCACGAAACCAAGTTTCAAGTAATCCGGTCGGAAATCGTGCCCCCACTGACTGACACAATGTGCTTCATCCACAACGAAGTACGAAATTTTGTCATGCTGAATTAGCCTCTCTAATAAAGCCTTTAATTTTAAACAATGAAATAAATACTTTTTGTCCCCCCTTCCATTCAGTTAATGAAAACAACTGGACGACATTCCCTGTCTCTTATAATTCATAGGAATTGTTTACCTGGAATCCGCTAGTTGCCACTTGCTCCGGAGTTACATAAAGCAACTTCGCATTTGGATTTTTATTCATGAGATCTGTGATTACGCGCTTCCTCTCTTTTTGACTCACTTTAGAGTTAATTGACTCTGCTCTTATCTTCAGTTTCATTAAATGATCCAATTGGTCCTGTAATGTTTTCCTCATTAAATTCCCCGCAACTGCATTTACCCTCCAAATTCACCAACCTAATATTTTCCCTTTAAACTACAAAATTTCTTACATGAATCAGAGCGATGAGCGGGCATAAAACAATTGCACATTTACGTTCCTGGAGAACGGCTGGCAGCTGGTAAATAAGTGACTTCCCCGAACCAGTAGGCATTGACACAAAGACATCATTTTGCCCTATAAAAAACCTCTGTTAAAAATGTTTCAAAACACGTCTTCCGTGCAGAAAACATACGTAACCTGAAAATCGCAGCTAATGTGTATAATCCCGATTCAAAACTA
The DNA here is from genome assembly GCA_034693705.1 of Spatulosminthurus flaviceps. NCBI lineage: Eukaryota > Metazoa > Arthropoda > Collembola > Symphypleona > Sminthuridae > Spatulosminthurus > Spatulosminthurus flaviceps. The sequence continues at coordinate 28,957 of JAQFXU010001237.1, forward strand.
TACATATACATATTATATTTATACAAATAAAATTGTTACGACCTAAGCTAAAATATTCAGCAATAATCTTACTTTGAAGAACTTCAAGTACGGCCGCTCTCTGCAAATCTGACCGGAAATCAGCATGTTTAAAATGCAATTTCAACTGGGACAGCACATAGTTTGGATCCGTAAGTTTTTGATCTTTACTCATGTTTTGTTCTTCAAGCAAATAACAAAAAGCTATTGCTGCTCTTAAGGCTATTATGATTTACGAGGTTGGTGGCTACTTGCTACACATCCAGTCTTGAACCACATGCGATTCTCCGGTGTGGTACACAACTCACACGATCACAACAAAACTGCACAGATGTACTTAGCATTCCTCCTTCCCTCACACTAAAACAGTAGTGTCCTTTAGCTAAAATAACTATTAACCCTTGGATAAAATAAACTTTTTTATTTCACCTCTTAGTTACATACTTATTCACGAGAGAAGTTGATTTAACACAAGAATGTTGATCATCTATATTCAACACCATAAAATATATACATACACTTAAACAACTCACAACACTCGTACTCGTAGAACAAGAAATCGGATTTGTACTCTCAATTTGAGAGTAACGTATAAATATATATTAGTATGGTTTAGAGCAATAGAAAAATTGTCCGTCGTCCGTGTGGGAATGCACTGCACACAACATTATTAAAGCCCCGCTATGTGCTCAAATCAAATGCATAAAATACATGTACTTCCTCCAATCAACCGACAGAATATCAAGGAGTGTACAAGTTTACCGATAATCTTCGCATGGTTTAGAATCTCATTTCATTTTTTTGGACTCCATGGTCACACTATTGAATAACTCCCGAGCAAGACACCATTAGTTACTCAAATTGTTGTTACCAGGCGCTTAACAACGGGGGGGTACAGGGGGTACATGTACCCCCCACTCAAACCCCAGAGGGGTACAAGCATGTATTATGTACCCCCCGGAAATTTGATAAAATAGCTGAAAATTGAGTTTTTTATGCCATTTTTTATCAAATTTTCTGCAACAAAAAGTTAAATTTGCCAAATTTCTTTAAAATTGCCAGAAAACCGCCATTTTTCTTTAAAAGTGTTTGTAAAAAAGTAATGTTCCTTTACATATATACTTAGGTTGTTAAAAATTAAATGGCCGAGGTGTACAAGCTATGACTTTGTACCCCCCACTCATGACTCCGTTGTTAAGCGCCTGGTTGTTACCGCATCTATAATGTAGTGTGAAAATCCAGTTTTCGACATTAATAAGACCCGATTGACCACAAAATAATCAGAAGAGTCACATTAAATACAAGGGAATACATGTCTAGATATTGAAACTTAACTGCGGTGACATCGCAAACGCAAACTGTAGCATTATGGCTATGTAGACATCTAGATGGCGCAAATTATCGCTCATACTAACGCAATTCTAATGCATTCAGTGTAGGTGGAAAAGCTAAAGACTATTATCAATTGTCATGTAAATTTTAATAGTGACATCGTGCAGTAGACCTGTTGATCAGTTGTTAATCTGATAGAATTTTGAATTTCTAGTCAATTTCATAGTCAATTGGCTTTTGCAACTGGGGCTCAGGCTCTTCTGTATTAATGTAATATGGATGGTACTTCACATCAGAGACACTTTAATCATGCATTTTGCTCTTTTAGCTTTTAAATGCTCTTTACAATCGTTCATAGAGGTAAAGGTAGTAGACATAAAGGCTCGAATGTTGTGACAATGACCCATGATCAGGATTCTGTTCTCTGCAGTCCTGCTTCGGCTGCCACACGTTTTGGTCTGATCGGTGAACTTGACTCTTTTGAGGACACGTATTCGCTAACTAAAGCCTATTTAATAGAATTCAATTTGTATTTACATTTTTTAAACTGTGTGTATATCTATATGTATGTGCATTGTTGTTTCTGACTGACAATGAGCCGGAGTACATGTATACTTAGCTTTTCACCTTGCCTATATTTATATGCATGTGCATGTATATATCTCCTGGAGTGTATTAAGAGAACAGTATACCCATAATTTTGAGGCCTATACATGCATGGTGGATTTTATGGAATCGCTTAAGTATAGCTAGTTTATTTAAAGAATGGATTATATCACAGTAGCAAGCAATAATGCATTAAAATACAAATTATGAAGGTTTTATTAAAAACAATGGGACACAAGACACAATGATGGGTAGACGCGTCACCTTTGCACTTTAATACGTATTGGACCTTGACCCGGCTCAAGACGTGTAATTCATTTACACACATAGAGGGCAGCAGAAAATGCGGCGCTTAGTGCCCATCTTATAGTTAACTGCTGCCCTGCTGTACTGACAGTAAATGGTTATAGTGGTAGAAATTATGCATTAGTTTACAAAGTCACCAGTCACTACTGTACTGGTGCATGGTACAATTTTTGTAAAGGACAAATATTGCGCCTAGCATATAGACTTTTAGTGCGTGCATAAGCCAAGTGAATAGTTTACTAGATTGTTTTTGTTTTCCTGGCAAACCCTGAAAGATTTAATTGACGAAACTTCTGACATAAGATGTATTTATTAACCTGCTGGCTGCAGGCCAATTTGAAGATTCTGAAATGAAAAATAGCTCCTTGGTACTCCATCAAAGAGTACACGATTGTTTTCCAGTGTGAAGTAGCTTTCTCTTATCTGCTTCAAGCAGGCTTCAAGTCAAGATACTCATGCGTATTTGGAGTATAAAAATACAGGTTTGCTAATCTTAGTGAAGTCGAGGTTCGAGGTCGGTCCATTGGGTTTTTCATTCCGACGGAAAAATTTTGTTCCTGAATCCCCAATAACGGGCGACTTATTCACTAGATCCCGATCGAACCTCCAGGTAGGTGAATTATTTCCTCCGAAAAATATTCAAAATCGTGGAGGAAATTCTTTTGTATACTCTAAAAAATAAATCAGGTCATTTAACAGGATCCCACGCCAAAATCTTTGTACTCGGATACCTGTTAAAATTTAA
>JAQFXU010001238.1:0-31961 GCA_034693705.1 Spatulosminthurus flaviceps
CCCAAGGGTAAGGGTGTGAAGCTGTCCATCGCTGAAGAACGTAATAAGCGTATTGCTGCGAAGCATGCTGCTTAAGATGGGATTCTCAAAGAGTTTAAATGTTTCAATAAAAGATTGAATATAAAAATAACAAAGCAATGGTGTTGGCTCTTTGATTGTTTACCTTTCACCAGAAAATATCGTTTTCATATTTGTTCATTTTGGCATAGAATCGAATGAAATTTGGCTACGGGTAGGTATTAGTCGAACGCTTCGGAAATTTTGTAAACAGAAAAACAATCTGAAATTCTTAAAGGAAGTCTATTTACTGTTTTTGTTGCCATTCCAAACCCTGGGTCTTGAAAGAAAAATCAAATTCAACAAGTATAATCACGCGCAGTTCGAACATTCGTTTCTTTGGTTCTATTGGAAAAATTGTAAAAAAGGCAGTATAATTGATATATGGGGAGCCGGCTGATTCAATCAAATTTTCACCCAATTTTATTATACCTAAAACCATTTGATCCAAAATACTTTTGAACCAAAGCCAAATGAACCAAACCCACTTGAACCATAATTAATTTAACCCAAAAACCATTTGAACCAATAGTTCTTTCAAGCAAAACCATTTGAACCAATAGTTCTTTCAAGCAAAACCATTTGAACCAATAATTATTTCAACAAAAACCATTTAAACGCGTTCAAAGACAATAAACCATTATTATTATTAAACCAATAATTATTTCAACCAAAACCATTTGAACCAATAATTATTTCAACCAAAACCATCTAAACCAATAATTATTTAACCCAAAACCATCTGAACCAATAATTTTTTAACTGAAAAATATTTCGGTTCAAATTATATTGAGTGAAATACATTTTGGTTCAAATTATATTGGATGAAAAACATTTTGGTTCAATTTTTTTTGTTCAAACCACTACTGTGTGAAAAGGGCTTTGGGTGAATCAGCCTTCACCCGATATATTCCAGCTTTTTGTCCAGGTTACTCTATTCATTGAAATGCATGCGTTCTCCTGAATGGAGGCTGTCGACAGTTTTGGTTGCAGTGATTATAAATTATCACTCGATCATGGCAAATTTTTAAGTGGCTCGACATGATACACAAAAAAGAACTTCTTGAGAGTGCTAAATAAATTATCACGGTGCAAGTTCTCGTTCTTGAGTCCTAATGGACTTCCGTAGCGTACCCGCATTTTACCCTCCCGTTTTTCATTATACCAAGACCGATGATGACGCTGTGCTTGCTGTTCATTCTCCCAGTAAAAACACAGCTTGTATAGATATGTATAATATGCGGGATTATTAAATAAGATGCTTGGGCCCAAGAAGCATCACTCCAGTGTTCAGAAGTCTTCAGGAAAGTTAGTCCAAGCTCATGTCATGATTTGCTGGTTACATTTTTAGTGTCACATTTCTAGACGTAAGTGACTTCACTTATTGTTAGTATAGCTTTAGCGCTTCGGCGCTTCAGTGCGCCAATTATCATAAGTCTCTAGGTATGGAGAAGAGTGAGGCTAGATATTCTCGATTCACCATCATTCAAATAACAAAACAATAAAATTATTCCAAAAATGTTAGCTTCATTGAACCGTGCATTTTTCAGAATTAGTCAGACAGAAAGTATCACTACATCCTTCAATATGCATTCATAGCGTGCAAATGTATTGTGAACGCAAGTATTAGTCAATGAATACCGTATTGATTCACGTAAAAATAATTGGCAACTTGGCAAGTAAATACGAACGAATCGTAATTATTTTTATTATTGTTCTTCATTATCTCGAGGTACCCCACACCATGGAAGTGGTAATGAAAATCATTGCTTGACTCGTAAGCCCTCTTATGAGAATATGTAGTGTTTAATGCCCCTCATCCTCATCGCGTTCCTTCTACATAGGATATACAGGCACACGAATACTTACAGTCATATGTAGTATTCGTATGTATAATAATCCCACCAGGTTTACCTATACTTTACCTATGCCTGAAGCACTGACGAAAAGACTGATGAAATCTGAAATGTTTGAATGTGTGGTGCAATTCACATTTGTACACGGGGGTTATATGTTAAAAAGGGAAATGCATTGGGAAAAATATGAGCGTCTTAAGTATAAAGTGTACTACCTATACACATACCCTTCACTTTTTTTATCGTACTGCGATTCCCTTCCGTCGTTTCATTCCTATAGCTATCTACTATTTATTGTATAGGCTGTACTTGAGCAGGACTAGCAGCGAGTTGTAGTGTGTTGTTAAGTCCTTTCGCTTTGTGTGTGTTGTGCACTACTACGTGCGAGTATCCTAGACTCCTTGAAATTTTACGTGTGTGTTCAGTGTTGGATTGAATTGTGAGTGTGTGAACGCAGAAGGTCGGGGGAGTGTTTTCCTCGAAACTTTTTAATTTTACAATTTGTTATGAACTAAATATATGTGTTTAATTTTCAGTTAGGAAATATTCGGTAGTTTTCAAAGGATTATAGTCAAAAGCAACGATTTTGTCTTCCAAGAAAGGTAAGTGTCTTTCAATGGTCATAAAAGCATGAGTAATATATAGAATAGAAACTCTACACACTATAAGCCAAGTCAAAAATTATGATTTCTAAAAATATTAATACTTCCTTTTAAATGAATGGAACATGAGCTACTCAGGCATAAAATGTATTTTTTAACCATTTTGGTTTCTTTTTGATAGTTGTAGCAGCGAGCGAACAGCTGAAACTCGTTAGTTTATATTATCAAGATCCAAGATCATCGCTGCGGTCCAGGAAGTGGTCGTAAGAGATTTCTTTGTTATAAATTCATTAATTTAAGCTGATGGAAATGTCGCTTAGTGAAAATTCATAAATTTAGGAGGGACGTAAAGGTTAGAATACTGACAGTAGACAGTATTCATCTTGGACGAATTTTATGTGGAAGAAAAACAGCTTGTTATAGCTCATTAGATTGTGGTTAGAAATGTGCAATGGTGCATAGGTAATTTTAGTTGCAGGATTAGTGTGTAAATTGTACAAGGGAATTTACATTCAGTGAATTAAGTCATTCGTTTTTAGTATTTATTTATTTATGAGTTTTTTTAGGACATGGGAACAAGTTAAACGCTTGCACTGAAATGACAGAGTTTTAAATTGTACAAGAAATTGAATAACTGTTATTAACTTTTGTGTGAATTGAATAATTACATATTAAATGATGAGGGATATGAAAGTCAAAGTAGGAATTTTTGTGTCGTCATCGCGTATTTGCTCTCACTTGTGAAGAGTTTGTGGTGAAATGTTTACAATTAGGATTAAGCGAACCTCTCAAGGCTGTGCTCACTTTGATCGTGACCACTCAGGCAATGAAGACTTGGTCATAAACGTTTTTTCATATTGTGTAATCACATTTGAATCATTCTGCTAGTATTGGGACCTATTTTTCTTGAAGTGTTGAAGGACCAATAAAGCGTTGATCATACTGAAGGAGTATCTGAAAAGAAATGTATCTTCTGTAACTAGTAGAATCTGTGTAAGATTATGTAGAAGTTGCTAGTTTCGTGAAGTTCCATGCCACTTCCCAGTAAGTATTAGACATATGCCTCGAATCTCCGTTTCCTTCACTGTAGCGAAGAATGAGATGATCCTTGCGGATTTAGGAAATTAGAATAATTTCTCAATTGGTTGTAACTTATCTGGAAGTATGTTTTACGGGACTCTAGTGTTAAGATCTGGTCGTTAACACAGTAATTTAAAGCTGGACCCTGTGCAGTTAATGGACCCTTCTTGATTTGTTTTCCTAATGAGAGACATTGCTGAAATTCTAATTTGATGGTGTATTGTTTTGGCCCTCGCATACAGTCAGTCGTGCGTAACGTACGAGCGCCGAGCGTGGGCGAGGGAAAACTTCTCACTCTTTTTGATTCTGTAGGTTTCCCTATACGTCAGCTCTTGTTTTTGCTGTATATCTTTCTATAAAAGTGAATGCTTTTATATGATTTTTGAGCTCATTCCATGAATCATAATTTGCAGGTGGTGCTGTGAGACTATTCTAGTTTGCTCTAATTGTACATATCACTGTTCACACAAGCTGCCGCTCTTAGTGAATTTTAAATTAAATATTAACGGCTGGCGTGAATTACTCTGTTTGCAGCAAAATTACACGTGGAAGAAAGTATTGACTATAACATTTCTGAAATTCGGAGGTGGAAGATAAAGTTATCGTTGAAGTCGCATCCACAAGTATTCTTCATCTTTTACAATGGGTGACAGAGCTTTATCAATGTCACTCGGTAAGAAACCTGGTTTTTGATTATATTATTGAATTTTAGGACTTAATTGTTCAGGTGTCATGCGAACCTCATTATATTTTCTCTTTGTGCATCTAGATGACTACATCAAATCACAGAAGAGAGGCAAAGGGAGCCCGAGAAATGTAATAAAAGGAAAACCCAACTCTAACAGGGGCGGCGGCGGCGGAAGAGGTGGTGCAAGAGGAGGTTCCAGGAATTTAGCACAGAAGGTGAGTGCTTTGGTTTTTTTAACCAAAGTAATCGTAGCCAATGAAATGACATTGGGTAGGCACTTAAAAGTAGATGTTTGGGTCACGTATTTGTTGTATGAAAAGTTTTTCAACATGCGGTTTGTATGTTTTGCTAGCACAAAACCCGTTACTTCAATTCTAACAAGCTGGCTGGACCTAATATCCATGGTGGATCTGCGAAGACGAACAAAGGTCCCGGTGCCAGGATTAGTGGACGTGGCCGGCCGAATCGACCTGCCATTGTAAATAATTATTTCCATTACATTCTTCGGGAAGGCTATTATCGGCTGCCTAAGGCTTTCAGTCTTCTAGAGTTCTGTAGTACTTAATTAAATGGTACTTGTCGAACTTTTGCAATTTTATGGGGCGTAAACCCAGATGATGCCAGTCGATCTATAGAATTTTCGAGGATCCGATTGTGTGAAATAAAGGGAATCGTTCCAGTATGTGGTTTGTATTGTTGGCAACTCTATAGGTGGAAAACTCAGTGAAGCGAAGGCAGCCAAAGGGACAGTTCAAGAGAATAAACATCCGTTTCAATGGCTCTGGTCGACCCCCCCAGAGGGTGAATCGCCCGCAGAATAGTAATTCCCAACTTGTACAAAGAGCCCAACGATTTGGAGGTGGTAATAAGCAGCAGAACCCAGCGATTGTAAATCGTAATGGTACTAAAGCTTTTGGAAATAGAAATAGAAACAGACAGAACTGGTCTCGTAACACTGGAGCTCCAAAAATAGCGAATACACTGGGCAGAGTTTCCAGACCCAGAATTACTAGAAAAATTGTTCCTTCCGTCAAACCTGGTCCAAATATTCCAGTTAGGAATAAGAGGGTCCAGCAGTTGATTCAAAAAAGAATTCAAAGGGCCAGGCTGTTGCTCACGCGCAAACAGCTAGTCACTCCTCGAAAGGTGAAATGGCATTTTGATATGGCTTTAAGCGATTAACTCGTGTCTCATTGTCAGTTTAAAACAATATATGGGGTTATAAATACATAGATTGGACCAGGCCCAGCTCGGCGCGGAAATCTGCGCGGACTTAACGTAATTCAGCAAAAGGTGGTTGCTCAACAAAAACTTAATCGGGCTCGTAATACGAGGGCCAGAATGAACAAGAATCAAAGGTACTAACAATAAATTGATAGCGTGAAAATGGTATCAGTCTTAAAATCTTGCCAGTGACCTTGATTATGAAGTTGAATAGCTAGATGATGAAGTATGTACGCAAGTATACATAATATATGTGATATAATATTTGTAGAGGATCATTGCAAGTGCGACCAAGTAATCGCCGTGGAAACAATACCCGCGGACTGATTCTGGATCGCAACCAAGTTGTAAAAGTTCGTGTGGCCAACGACTTACCTCGTAATGCCCCATCATATGATATGTATTCAACGCAGCATCCTCAGAATTTTTATGGGCCTAGTACTTCATACGCACCAGTGCCTGGTGCCTATGGGTACTCCAGTTTAACTCCTGGAGATGAATTTCCACCGTTCGTTCTCCCAAACAACATCTCCCAGCGCCAGGAAACTGTAAAGTCTACCCGACAAGTTCTTGATCCCGAAATTCAACGACGCATCTCTATAATACAAAATCGTGCCAGACAGAATCGTGACGAAACAGAGATTTTAGAGGATTTCAAGGGACCTGTGAATGCTTGCAAAGTTAATCCGGGCGACAGGTTCCGGATGCTCATGAACTGATACCACTGATAACTACCCTATGTTCAAAGATAGGATTGTTCGTTACACATCTTTCTGATATAACAGTACTCACTTATAAATTGTAAATAAAGTCTAGTCTATAGTTTTGTTTCTTTTAGAATTTCATTGTAATAACTTGGTAAATTATTTTACGATTTGCGTGCAGAAGCTTCATGTTCGGAATTAGCCTAATCATTAATGTAATATTTGATAATTTTTACTTCGTGTTGTATTCTAAGGTACATAAAATTGTGATGACATATTGCATAATGATTTCAGTATTCATCATATAATTGTAAAGGGCGTAGGGTAAGTCGTCCAGGAACGATTTCGTCCAAAAACAGGGTGATCCAAATTGTTTTCGTCCGAAGTATGCTCATCCAACAACGTTTTCATTTGGAAACGATCAAACCAAAAAGAAGCCAACCAAAAAGAATTTTAACCAAAGAAGTTATATTTAATGTTTATTTATGCCATATGTATGCAAATACCAACCGCGAATCAATACATTATGTGCTTAACTTATAACACATGTTTTGGGTGATTTTTCTAAAACCCTATTTCTCAGGCAGTTGTTAGTTAAGGGAATTAGGTAATGATAAAATATAAAATCTTATATTCAGTTTTGTATTGCTAAAAATACAAAAATATTTCTAGGGATTACAAACATTTGTGTAAATCCGAAAATTTTGACAAATCTTTTTTGAAAATCGATGCACATTGTCATATCATTTGTACTATTATTATAGAAATTTTGAAACATCCAACTCCGTAAATTTGTTTTGATTATGTAGTTAATATTCTTTTTGGTTGAAATTATCTTTGCAAAAAACTACGTTAGGATGAACTATTTCGTGTCGAATGAGTACATATTTCTGGATGAAACTCTTGGACTAAAACTTTCCTAGACGAGTTTTCCGGCTCCCAATTGTAAATTTATGTTTAAGTACATGACCACTACTACGTTACAATATAAGTAACTTTAGGAAAAACAAAAATGGGTATATATGTAAATCCTCCTGTATGAGGTGTTGCACGCGAGATTGGGTTACTAATTTTAGGACGGTTACACTGCTAAACTTCTATTATTATTAGATTAGTCACTTAGATGACACAATTGAGCCATCCTACCTGCCCTCCATCCATTATGTTTTTGTTAGTGGCAGTGGCAACGGTTTTGTAATTCCGTATGGTTTTATTTGATGATCTTTTGCTTGAAAATTGCTAGTTATTTGAAGTGTTAGTTTAGAACGGGCAAGGTTTCTAGGAATCCCGTTATGGAACAATGAAAGCTAAAGAAAAACCCAATGAATGGATGTCTTTCATTTTACTTTCGTGCCAGTTATTAATTTGAAAAAATTGCAATATGTTTGACCGCTTCGTGTGAAAGCATTGCACTGTAAATTCGGTAAGTACCAGATAATTATTTGAATTTGTTAAAGAAAGTTACCACGGCGAACTCACTGTTGATATGGATAGATCTGTACATCTATCTATGGGCATAAGTTGCAAACAGTTTCGTAAATATACTTCCTGCCACAGCTCCGCTGTAAATTGTCATAAGGAGCCTTTAAAATGAATTCAGAATCACTACCGAATGCATTTAATACAATTGCACCGAATTGTAAAAACGTGTACTTATAATTAGCCGTTGCCACCAAATAGTTGACCTAGTATGTGATTGTACCACAGATACAGGCAGTAAACGAATGTTGAAAGGACTAAGGGCGACTTCAGCTAAAATACATATTGCTTACCTAAATACTAAATATGAACGTGATATTGCTGAATCTGAATCGAAAGCAGTGAATTCTGAAAATGTCGCAACATAAAATGGAACTCACGCAATAAAAGTTCGTCGCGTTTACATGAAACATGAGTCAACAGTGGAGTGCTTTACAAGAAAACATATTCTGACATGTAATTATGACTACTTGTGCATGCATAATGTACATGAAATAGTTAATACGAAAGTGTTATATATAGCAGTAAAAATATTAATAATCCTTACTAAGGAACCTTTAGGTGTTACAATTAAAAAAAAAACTGTGACAGTTCTTTACAGTGTATATTATGAATATTAAATCATAGTATCATCAACATTTATCATTGATAACAATCGCACTGGCTTAATCATTTCAAATTCAAATGTATTGCGCTTGCATACACACATATACTTGCTAATATTTATTGTTACAGAAATGAAATAACATTAAATTCAGTTGGGCTAACCCGGCTAGCTACGCATATTTTGTCAGAATACAGAATTTCCGTGTTAAATAGCTAGAAAAAAAATCTGAAATGAAACTGGATGTGAACACAGTTTAACTCTTTAGTTATTTAATTTCCGCAAGTTAGCAAGAGATCAAACGATTTATTTAAATGGTGAAAGGATTTATTGAATTGTTTACAAACTTACCACAAAATCTACAACTATATTTGGGTGACAACGTGACAAGAGGAGGAAATAATCCACATACGAGTTCATTTATCAGAGAGAGACAAATGAAATTTTCGATCATTGTAAACATCACTGAACTCTTCATAATTTTCAATTTGTACAATAATAATGAATTTTATAATTATTACAAACCAAAGAATTCAACTAAATATTTGGTCCAGCTATTAAACCGTGTCGGAATTTGATGATCGTAGCTAACACAGTAAGGAACGAGTTTTCAAACTACATTGTATTTCAAATAAATTTCAGACCAGTACACACATTCAAATAAAACAAAACTCACATAAAATTCTAAATAATTATGCCAGATTTTTCAAGCCTTCTTCGGAATGGTCGTAAAGCATAAATTCCATTAACATGACAACTTTGGGGTCAAGGGAAGAAATACCTCGAAGTTAGTAAGCATGCCAAAGACGAGCCGGAATCTAGTAGACGTGAACCATCCCATACGCGAACGTCCAACAGAGAATGTATGTGAATAAGGCACCAAAGAATCCATTGGTCAAGATAGCTTTACGGGAAGTGAAAAATCTCTCATAGTTAGATCCCGCTTTCGCCACTAGAAGTAACCACATTCCCACGATGGACAAGATGTAAAATCCGAAACCGTAAAGTGCCGTCAGGCCCAGCACACCAGCTCCCATCCCACAGAACACCGCTGTACAAGTCCGGCAGTACTCAACAACTGCCACATTATGTCGAATAGCTCCTTCATTATACACCTTGATCTCGCTCCCCTTGTCCACAGTTAATGTTCGTGATCGCTGCATTCTAAATTCTGAAAATAATTAAAAAGTCCCACATTATTGCACTTACATGGAGTAATAACATTTTGACCCACTGCAGTCTCGTCTTTCTCTCTTTCGATTTCATAACTTTATACCATGCTCAATAAGATTCATAAAAACGCAAATTCCAAGAAATAATCCGTAATTCCATAATCACTAGCATGCACTACAAAAATATAATAGCTGCTCAAAATTTTTTAAATTTAAACAAACACCCGAAAAACAACTCAACTTCAACTAAAATTCTATTTTACATCATTCCAATTAAAACCTTAAAATATTCAGTAAACGGTAAAGTACATCAGCACTTGAGTATGTGTATGAGCCTTATACCTTCGTTTATTTGATTATAATGTCTCCTTCCTTTGTTTTACCAATGAAACGTCGCGTTAAAACGAAATTTTTATTCCTCAAGGGCTTTAACAACTAACAACTTTAATTTATTTTTAGAGAAAACCAATCGTCATCGTCCCACTTCCTCTTTAATCACAATAAAATTGAATTGAGCAAATCTATTTTTGAAGTTTGCCGCTTTGAGTTACCAGTAAAGACACATCGACTTGTGTAGCTAAAGATCATTGTAGAGTAGATTCAATGGCAATAAAAATTCAATGATTTTAAACTAACATTTGAATAATACACGTGTGTTGTATATACACCACAAAAGTCATAGAAAAGCTGCTCTTAAGTAAACCACGTGGTGAAACTTCACCACAACTCAAACATCTTGACATGTGTTTCAATTTATTAAAGAAACATGTGCTTACAATGCGGCTTATCAGGCATTTTGTTTGTTAAATATATTAATTAAAATCCAGGTATTGTCTGTTTAGATTAAAAATTTGTTCATTTATTCATTTGATTTCAGCAAATTATCTTTTATCAGGCTGTTATTTTACATTCTTACAAGTTTAGAATTTCCCATGTGTTGGAATTTAGAAGTAAAGAAGCTGAAGTAGAAACATATCTTGTGGTGTTTGAGACTTGTGTGTGTGGTGTTTTGGTTATTTTGATAATAGTTTTTAGAAAATCAACAAGTTAGCGTTAAACAGGTAATAAAGTGTTTTGTAATTTGTCATGCATTAATGGACAGTAAAATATGAAAGGATGCGTTAAATTGAAAGGTCAAAATTGAATGTGACATTATGAGCAAAGAAATTATTTTTTGTTGCTGTATTATAATTAATCATTGGTTTATTGCAGCCCAGGAATGCAGCTAGAAATGAAGAAATCGGGAAATAAACGGAAGAGTATTACATTTGCGGAGGATGTGGAGAGCGTTGAAAATAGTAAGTGAACGATTGACGTTATTCATCACCTTTTGTTTATTTGGAAGATTTCGTACTTGGTCTTGATTTTATACGATCTAAAAAAGAAAAGAATCAACAAAGGGTTGATGAAGATGCAGTGATGTAGATGATGCAAAACATTATTTTGTATGCAGTATAATCAGGTATGCTGATTTTATTTCGGGATTTCATGGTCTGTTTAAAATGTGGAACAAATAAAAAAGTTTATTTGGTACGGCGCAGGGGTATTTTCACGGAAGTATTTAGGGCCAAGAGACAGGAGGAAATGAGCTACATATTTTGTATCTTGTGATTTTACTTTCGTTAGGTAATTAAGTTGGATGAAGTAAAAAAAGTGTTTGCGCATTGTGTTTTCACAGGTGTGGAAGCCATTAAATTGCATAAAAGAAAAAAATCTAAAAAGGATGTCAGTGGTGGAGCGAAACCAACTAGTGTTGCAGTGGAGGAAGTTCAAGCAACAGGGGAGGAAGATAGTGAAACTCTTGTAAATGAAAATGATGTGTGGTCGAAGATTTTGAAAACATCTAAAGACACGGGAATAAATTATGAAGACGCGATTAAAGATATATTGCTGGACAAACTGGGAAATGTAGTCAGAAATCCAGGGGATGAAGTCATCCTGAATGAATACGATGAGTTCATGAAAGAGTTGAGCATTATGTTCGAGAAACTGCATCGATTCCCAAAAATGATATCCAAGTTTTTGTTCTGCGTAAGAAACGATATTGTTAATTTGTTTGACAAAATCGATAAAGAGCCTTGTAAGCATAAACCGTGGACGGAGCTGGTACTTCCACCAAAATTTATGGCATCCGTCGCCCCTGCTGTCAGCTTATTACCGAGTGGGCAAATCATTGATTTATGGAAAACTATACACCACAATTTGGATGAAGAGTGTGTCAAAAAAATTTTTAATGGGCAAGGTACATTATTATAGTCGTCTTGTCATTATTTCCCGTTGAATTATTTTTGCTTAAACATATTGCTGAAAATTATAATTTGTTCAAGGCCTGTCTAACTTTTCTTTTAGTGCTGACTTCCCCTTCCGTACCTTTCAGTTCTAAGTTATATTATACACTTTATATTTTGAATTTCTTTAAATTTTCAGAAAATCCTGGAATACTTCATTTTCTACCGATTGTAGTGGAGTTACTATCAGAATTTCTTTCTAGTATCAAAGTTGCTGAAAGCTCAATTCCTGTTACTCAAATTGAGAAAACAGTGGAACTCATGGCTAAAGTGAAAGACGATTGTTTGGGCAAACTGGCTGCTAGTCTTATAAAACGCAAGCATGTGAGTTGGTTAATATTTACAAAATTTTCATCTCCAGAATTTTTCCTTCATTTTTGACCTTCGTATCGCCCAATATGTGCGTAGTATTACGGCGTATCTGTATATTTTACAATTTTACTACTGCCATTAAAAATGCTTCCTACTTCACTCTAGCATTTACCTTACTCTCACATCCACCACGGGTGTTTAGGTTGCTGATTTTTTACATAGAGCTGAAGGGTTGTTATTGCAAAATGGGCACCAATTCACAAGCCCTAAAAGTGAAATGGTAACACCGTGGAGCAATCAAATTTTGACAGGATGATAATTAATCTTGATGCAAATAAACTTGTGTGCATACCAATCAGTGTTCCCCGTAAGTAATAGCGCTGACTTCATTTATTTTTATATTTATTAGGACTCAAGAACGATCAGTTCCTTCTTAAAGTTAGCCTATACGTGGGCAGAGCTTCATGCTCTACTCCTGCTCTATAATCCCAAGTACAAGGTGAAAAACGAAATTAATTCCGTCGTCACCATCGACAGCAACAATTTAAATGATCAAGTCCTCGGCGATTCCTCCGTGGCCTTCAATCTTACTTGCTTACACCCTTATCTTGATGGAAACCAATGGTGTGAGTTTGGAAATACAATCGTCGGAATGGCAGATCCATCCTGTATTGCTGCTCTGGTAAGATTCAGCTTATGTCAATCACTGTGATTAAGCTTGTAGAATATTTATGGGACATTGTGGAACATTATTTTTGTGAAATTCATATTTATTTGCGAATTCCATTTTAATCATGGAAAGACATAAATGTACAAGTATGTAGTTAAATTTCATCGCAAAATTCGGTACCGCCAACAACAGTCCGGCCGTAGACACTGGAGTGCCCCCTAGCATGCTGTAATTCACGAATATAAAAATCTGTGCTCATTAATATTGCACTGACACACATATTATTATAATTTTTGAAAAAATATTTCACTGCGAATGACTCTCGGCTAAACATAAATAACTAAAATTCCAATTGCCAGGGATCCGCATGAATATTTTTTCAGCATCAGGTTTTACCCTTGAACTTGAACATATACGCAAGCCCTAAATTAAAGCGTTGTTTTTATGTTACGAGTTATGACTGCATTGTAGGATGTCAAATGTGTAATAGTAAGGTAAAGCACACACGATTCTTTTCTAATAAGTTGCTGATTCTCTTTATCTCAATTCGTTGAAGTTTGATAGCCAGAAGACAAACGACGACAGCCTAGGCGTCTTCACTTTAATAATCCTTCATTTACATAAAATAAATTTTAAAAACCATAAAATTCTTCCTACGCTTCTGAGCATGTCAAATGCCGTACCTACTTACCTACTCTGCCCATATCACGCAGAAAATAATCATTTTTATTACCATTACCCTCTTTTCCTAATACCTTCATGGACCTTCGACGTATTGGAAATAAATGAATTTGCAAGGAAAATTGTTGTCTTTTTGCCTTAATAAAAAATAATGGTTAACCGAAATCTTAACACATGTTCTCCCACGCTGTTCGAGAAACCTCACGCACTATACAATACATGCACGAAATCGCCTTATTCTCAACTTGTATCAAATCAAACTATGCAGCAAGTACTTAGTCTTTGCAAAGTAGTATTACAGGTAATAACTGTTAAATGTAATTCTACGCAAAATTATCGGTATGTGTGAGTTACTAACCAAAATTTGTAAACAATACAAATGATAGGGAAATCAAATTACTGTCACAATATTGAGTTGTAAGTTCTCTTTCATTTTCAAACTTTCATTTGTTTCCTTTCTAAAATAATTGCTTTCTTTTAATTTTCCCCAAATATTCGGTCCTTTCCTTAGTTTCAGGTCTTAATCATGTTTCCTGTTGATGCATGCATGATCTCTTGAACTTTGCTCGGCACCACTGGTTTAAGTACATCAGTTGCACAGCAAGGAGTCGCAGCGTATGAATCAGATGTGGTTAATTTTCTGAAGACAAATCTGCGTAGCTCGTCTTTAGTACTGGAATTTTCTCGGAGGCTACCACATCTGCATTTTTATTACTTGTTTTAAGATCCAACAATCGCTGCTCTTATTGTTAATTACAACTTTTTGCGTTTTTTACTGGGATCTTGTAACCTTTGGTGAAGAGATTTTGTCTGGTTGTATGTGTCTTTATTAGACCATTCCTTTAAATGCCGTAAATAAAATTTAGACGCTGCTTCTCTGAGCACATGAGTTTAAACCTTAGGAAGCATAACTGCGTACGCCATGTTTGATATAGGCTAATATTATTTACAAGTTACATTTTTTTTTCTACTTGACATATTCAGACGTAACTATCCTGGTGACCGCGAAGCACAGAAATGGGAGTGAAAAATGATACACATTATTATGCATGTGCCATACAAATATCAAATAAGTAAACATTTTTTATGTCTGCAGAAGATGAAAGTAATCAATGTAGGTGTGGGTAAACAGGTAAGGTCCTAGTTTTTCGGTACAAGTTAAAGCTAAGCTAATATTGGTTGTATTTTTAGCATTATGTACGTGGTAGCTCGCGGTGTTACATCTTACAATTTTTGCAGCTGCACATTTTCCTTTGAGTTCGCTATCGCTTATCAAAGTTTACAATATAATGTACGCTTATTACATTACTATTAGTGTAAATTTTAATTTGTACATGTCAGTTTGCTTCTGATCTTGACAACTTAAGGTTTCTATAAATTCTCTCCTCACCACGTCTTTTTTATCTAGTTGCAAATTATACTTGGATTACTTATTCGTTCTCTTGCTAATATTAAGGGTTCAATATACGAATACTGTTTTCTCCGAGTACCTGCATGATGATTGTTTCTTGAAAATCTATAGTATGTATTTAATTTTAACTGGTAAGAGAGAGGGTTGCTTGTGAAAATGATAATTTTATTCATTATCACGTCTCTGTAATAAGATGTCCTTTCAGGTGTCACTGTTGGTAGGGAAGTATGCTTATATTCTTACTTTTTTCAGCTAACAATGACTGCAGTTGCATTATAATCTCTTTTAAGCGTGCAAATAATTTTGGCACTGGTGCACAAGATATTGAATGACACTTAGATTTAGAAAACTGTTTTCATTATATTAGAATATTGCCAATCTCTCCAAATGAGAGGAATATAAATTTCCGATCTTGCATGCATTGTTTGGTTAAAAAATATTCCTGTAGCGTATGGAAATTTTCGGATTGAATTTGATTTTGTCAATGGAGGACCATTTGGTGAAGGATTATAGGTTTTGGTGATAACGTATTTATGCAGAGAAATAACATGTTGGAATCAGCACGAATTTGTCATCACCGGGGATGGTTGAGATGGATGGATGTCGTGAGGATAAAGTAAAAGTAATATCATAGAGGAAATTTAGCAGATTTAAGTGTTTGTATGTAGCTTTTTGTAACTCTGAAGGGTTCGTATTGAGTAAAAGTGAAAAGTCCTACCATTCTAATAAGAATTTGTTGAACAATTGTCAATTTGCAAGTATAATTTGTTTAAATCCATCTGTGTATAGAGAGACTATGACGGATGAGTGAGTGTAATCGAGCATATCATGGATTTGCCCGTATTTGACCATGCAAAATTATTCCAAATGCGTAGGGTTAGTGTGACTCGGTATGGTTGTTTATTGTTATTAGGCTGGTCAGGAATCAGGATCATGAATCCCTTTGTATATATGTACAGTGTATGTGTCTACAGAATGTGTCTGGGCAAGGTTTATGTATGAATGAATATGGAGGTGTAATTTATATGATGAGTTTAGTATTTGAAAAAGGTTAAAGAAGTCGATGAGCTTAGATTATTATTGAGAGAGGAAAGGAAGACACTGTAGTAGTAGTAATAATATAATCTTTGTTGAATATATGACAGGTCTGCAACAATAAATAACGGGGAGTTGATTGAAAGTCGTTGTATTATTTCTATTGGAAAGTTTCATCTCTGATTGCATTCGTAGGAATAAATAAAAAATACTCTGTGCAGTTTTAACAACAGGACTGGGTGAACAGAGCCTGTCCAGCGGTAACAATAGGAGTAAGACTGACTCTGTCGATCTTATTTATGCTACAGGGCTTTCTTTGTTGTGTGTTGTGCATATGTGTAATGGGAAAAAGGAGAAATGTATGTAAACTTAATTTGCTATACATAATATTCATTGAAATTATACATGAAATTATTTATGCGTTCATCTCAGGTTGAAAGATTTCAAGTCCAGGTGACTGTCTGGCATTTGATATTGTGTTGCTCATAATAATCATTATGTTAGTCATTAGTTATAGTAGGAAGGAGAATGAAAGGAAGATTAAAGTATAGCTTTTTATTAGGTTCAGACCAAGTAGTAGCCTAATTGAATTTTCTGTCTGTCGGTCTGGCAATGACTTGAATACTACTGTAACTAATGTTGCTCTGTTATAAACTATGTACTCGCAAAATTGTAAGTAAGATTGTTGTATTGCAGGTGAAATTGGTGGCCCAGAAGATGAAGTATTTGCAAACATTAGAGTCTAACCTGAAATTTGCGTCTGGGAAGAAAGAAAATGGGGAAAATGGTGTGAGTTCCGAGGAGATGCAACTGTGGGTACGAAAACATTTGGAGGAAGGAGCGGAATTTATTTGGCTGAAGCAATCAGTATCCCACTGGTATTCCAGTACAGAAACAGATGAAATTTTCGTCCTCGCCTCGGACTATCTATCGCCATTGAAAATGATTGAATTATCGAATAATTTCGTGAGGAAGATTGACTCAAGTACTTACGGTAGCAAGAAGGGGGATTCGATCGGCAGTGATCTTCTGGACGTGGTAAAGGATGAAGTGGAGGAAGAGTCTTTACACCCCGTTGCTACTACCTATGGGAGGAAATCCACTAATTCAATCTTGGAGATTAATGACAATCCTGTCTTTTGCACTGCTGTGATCCTCCAAGTAACAGGAGAGATCATTCGGAGGTTGTCAAAAATGAAATTAGAGAAGAAGTTCCTGAAACATCTCAATCATTCTGTTCTCACTGAGGAAAATCAAGCTGCACTTCTCCTAAGCTTTACTAACCGAATTTCTGGAAATGATGTTAATGCGGAGGAAACAACCAGCCCTTTGAGTGATGAGGAAACAATTTTAAAATCATATTTAAATTTCGTAAATGATTTCATTGAGGGTCATGCAGATTGTACTAGCCAGCCATCATTGAAACTACAAGCGGATGGTCAAGAATTTTCACCGGAATTAATTGAAAAATTGTTAGAATTTTTACAAGATTTACCTCTAGAAGATTACACAATTGAAAAGAGAAGCTTTCTGTGCTTGTTTGGGATTTCCGTATTTATAACCATATTTTCAAATGAGAAGAAGTGTGGAAGGGTAGACATGGGGCGTTTGGTGAGCAATATTATTTGGAAGTGTGCTTGGAGCTCTAAGGGGAATTCAACCCTTTTTGGTGTTAAGTGGTATAAGCTATTCCAGTGGATCAAAGTTAATGTGGTGGATTTAAACATTTTAAATATCCTTCTAAAAGTCTCGTTAAAGAATATCTACATCTCTGCAAAATTTGTCGATGAATTTGAACCTATTTGGAATATTTTGTTGGGAGAGTTATTGACAATGGACTCCACGTATGTTAACGCTGGACTCGTTACACTGGAATTCTTGACTGAGGTGAGTAAATTTTCGTTTATCGTGTTTAGAAAAAAGTATTTCGCCCATTAGTTTCATATTTTTGTCAGCATTCCAGTAAGGGAGACATTAATTAATGAATATTAACAATATTGCTTTTACGATAGGTCAAACTATGAGATATGCAATTTAAAAAATGATTTTGGCTACTTTATATCCAAAATAATCTCTAAATCGTTTCATCTAGGTTAGATTTCTAGGCCATTGGTTGTATCTGAAGTAATAAAGTCAGGGTATATCGAATTCTTCTTGTTTTCATATTGATTAAGTTGTCGTTGGTCAGTACAACTTTTTCCTATTGGGTTTTCCTTATTACAACTAGCTGACGTATTCACAAATACCATGTTAACTTGCCACAGATATATGTACAAAATGAACGAGCATATGCATGTATTTATTTACAGGAACTGACCGCAAGTATATCAGGACCAAAATCAAAATTAACGCCTATAATTGAAAACCACACCCGAAAGTTAACGCAGTTAGTGGTCAAGTTATTGGCACAACAGGAGAACGACATTGATGTCTTGATTGAGACAATTGACAAAGCTGATGAGGATACATTGGACGCATCTGCACAGAGCTTGGCGAGGATATTTAGAGCTTGCATTCTGTCAAGAAGAGCATTGAAATCACTTTCTTCATTAAAAACTAATAACAAAGGGGTTGACATTCAAGAAGACTTGAAACAATTTAAAGCTTTGTTGCCCCTTAGGCTTCAAGCCGCAGTAGCGTTTCTGAAGAAATGTCAAAAGAATAAATGCATGAGAAAGTTATTGAAGACAAATGAAGAATTGACTCGGACTCGTCGGTATGCCTGGGAATTCTTGTACTGTATTTGTGAGGGAGCAAGGGATGAATTTCAATCGGATATTCCTGAGGATTTTATGAAAAAACTCTGGAGCCTTTGTTTAGGATTGAAGGGGAATCTTATTGGGAAATCTCCAACTCTTAGTTCTGCTGTATCTCTTCCTAGGATTATTTATCAAGTTTGTTCTGTCGATGAATTTGGGGTGATTGCCGAGTCTGTCATTGAGGAGATGGTAAGTTGTTGACAAATGTCATTCTCTTGTCAGTCTTTTTGATAGTTTTATTGAAAATTCCATACTGGAGGCCAGCTGCCGAGTTTTTGTGTGAAGTCTATGCGGTATACGAAAGTACTTAATATGTGTACGGGAACCGGGGAAAACTAACGCAAAAGTTGGGTTGACTTGAGCTGCATAGTATGCATTGTGCAGCAGCTGCACTTTTGGAATGTGTCACTTTTACTTCCATCCCTATACTGTAGACTTCGAGGGAATTAATTAATGAGCTAAAGTTTTTTCCTCTTTTTCGGAACTTTTTTCTCTTCTCCCACAATGGAATTTCTGTTGCAGGCGAAAATTTGATATATTCTTGAAATTATCCCCCGTGCGATTAGAGATTTTTATGGGAAAAGTTTGCGTTTAATTGCCCGAATAACTCGGAGGGCTCATTCTCGCTTTCTCTTCCGGTTTAGTTCCCAATTAAGAACATGTATACATAAAACATATGCCTTTTTACGAGTATTAATGTCGCGGGAGAGATACACAAGTATGTCACGTATACCAAACCCAAGTGTAATAAACTGAACGTGCGCATACATAATAACTATTACAGTTCTAAATAGTACATATATCTTGCTGTGAACCCACAGGCTAGCCTTGCATCCGAGGATGGACAAACGGATGAGACGAAGTTAGCTATTGTAACTCATCTGGTGGATAATTTAATTGATGTGGACATAGACATTGAGAAAAAGCGTGTTCGAACTAAAATCCTTGAGGAATATTTATCCAACTTTTTGCTTACAACCATTCACTGGAAAGATTTTTCAGCAACTCATTACATTCCAGTTTTGGATCTACAACTTAAAGTCCTTAGGAGGAGAAATGTAAGAAAGATATGACCTTTTACATTACTTACATTGCATTTGTTTCTAAATGAAATTTGATCACTTGACAAGGAGATTTCTAACAAATGAGAGGTATTATAATTTTTTAAAAAATTTAAATTAATTTGTTTGTGTATATTTTTTACACAGGTTTTATGTAGCATGGAGTTGTTAGCCAATTGCTTTGCTTCCATCACGTCTGTTCCATTGAGAAGCATTAAGGACATATCATTGTATAGGAAAGTGTTCTGCAAAGCTGCGGATCTCCTCAATGCTTTCACTTACATGAGACTCGACGTCGTGTCTTCGCGCACTCACATTACTTTACAGGTATAGTATAGGATGATTTATGAGCTGTAATAAAAATGTCCGGTATTTTTTTTATTATTATTTTCCCCATATGCAAATTCCCCCGTGGCTTTCATCCTTTTCATAAATGATACACTTCCCACATTCTCGGTAGGTATATATAAGCAAAAGAAGTACCTATGTATTGGCACGTTTATTATAAATTACATGACTTTTATGAATATTGAATTACTTCAGTGACAGTGTGATTTGTTCAGTTTTAGTGAGGGGTTCGCTCATGTGTATAGTTTGTACACAAATGAGAAAGCAATGATTGTAATGATGTAAAAATTCCTTTTATTTTTCTTTTGATATGGCTCTCGAAGTAACACTATAGTGCTAAAGACTTCACTTGGATGGGGTAGAAATATGTAGGTAATTATATGTGCATACTGGTAAATTGCATGCAATTTCAAATAAATACTGTACAACTGAACGCAAAGTAAAAATCTATATTTCACTTTTTTTTCTGAAAATGAGGCATTGCCTATTTGAACTAGTAGTAGAGGATCATGTCCTGGCTAACCATTTAGTAAATGTAGGATTGAGACTCTACATATACGAGGAAGTATTGTTTTCATGAGGGGGAAATGAGAAAATTAATGTGATAACTTTGAAAAAAATTATTTATTCAATGGAATTGTGTGTAAAAAGCTTTAGAGATGCTATCAATTTCGATTTTGGATGAACTAATGGGTGGTTCACTCATAAAGTGGTAATTTTTTCACACTTAATCGTAACTTGTATGTTGATTTGCTTTATTTCATACAAGTGCTTTGAAGTGCTCGTGGAAAACTTGACGGAACGAGCGGATCAGAAGAATAAGTTGACGGATGGTGAAATCTTTGATTTGAGATATTGTGCTCATAGCATTGAAAGGTAAGTTTGATTTGTTTTCCATTATCCCTTTGCTTTCAGTTTCTTATCTTGAGTTGAGTATCAGTAGTTACTTTACTAGTAGCTGTACTGTAGGATGCTTCATTTGTTTACATGTATGTGTATCTTCTGTCTTCTGAACGAAGTAATTACGCACACTTACACTTTTGCGTCAAGTGCGAGTCCAAATGTTTGGGCAGGTTGAGATAATGGCTTGTTGGTTTTCTTCTATTGCCTTAAGACATTCTGTGAGTATGTGTTCACACACTTTTAGTTTCGCGGTTTTGTTACAAGTATCTATATAATGCATCCTATGTTTGTAACATCTTTACTGGTGTAAGTATGTACCTGTACGTATACGTGGCACCAAATTTGCTCTAGATTCTTTGTGATTTTCATTTCTTTTTGACTCTCTTCAGTTTTACTTTTTGTGCGACGAGACTTTAAATTTTGCAAGTGTGCAGTTTGTCACTTAGTAGTGTACATAGTAATCGTACATAGCTGTAGGTATGTGTGCTGCTTTGCATATTATGTACTTGTATCGTAGTAATTGCCCATTATTTGGCTTCTAATTCTATTAAGCTTTTAAAGACGTTAAAGCCTTTTGCTGTTTTTTCGTGTCTTTTACCTGAAAACGTGTCTGTACATAAAATAATTTTTTTTGGCAACAAGGTTTCCGTAGTAGAGTGTATATTTTGTTTTCTAGAAATATTTCACTTAGTTCTGCACACCCGTTATTGGTATGCAGTATTGTAGGTTGTATATACTTACACAAATGCATAGTTGAATATGAACATAAATTGTGAGTAGTACATATGTGTCGATCGCTTTCATTTGACTTCATCCATAAACTTAACTTTTGAAACTTATTGTATTTAATGATTTTGAACGTGATAGTAGATAGTCCGTTATTGGCGGATGATATATGTGTACGAGGGATACTAATGGTTTTTTAGAGGGTGGAAAATTAGTCATCTCATGAAACAAGGGTTGTAGTTGTGTACATATGTGGCAGGTTGCTTACAATTAGTGAGGCTTTATCTGTACTACTCATTCTGTAGGCACATATAGGTATATATAATATATGTTTGTATGTTTTTAGAGTGGGTAAAAATGAAGGTGTAGTAAAGGTATTGTAACAAGATGCAGACTAATTTGTTCTCTCTCTCCCCCTGGTTGGAAATTTAGGGTATGCCAGTCGGCTAAGATTGGCCAGAAAGAATTTTCTCGAGTATCACCCTACTTTGTGGCAATCCTGATGAGACAGTTGGACATGTGTACTGTCTATCCTGCTGTTAAGGTAATTACTCTGAAAAAATCTTCACTTTGCTATTAATGATGAATTATTTCTTTTTGACCCGGTGAGTCTGTTTGTTTGCCTGTCGTCTTTGTACAATTAGATACGGGAGATTTTCTTTGTATTATAAGTTTTCTTTTCCTCACCTTCTCTCTCTCTCTGTCTCTCAAACCTCCATGTTTCTTATATTGGATGAAATGGGATAATCGGGCTCGGTATATACCGTATATGAATGAGCAGTAAGAACTGAAGTCTACGTACAGAGTCTTAAATCAGTTTCCTTTAAAGAAAGCTGAAGTGCATAGAAAAGGGTACAAGCCCAGCCGGTGGAGTTCTGATCATTATCTCTGGAAATCTATATATTTACGGGTGAAAGGAAACAAAGGAACTTTGTGTGTATATTGTGGAGGAAGTTATTGATTTTAAATTGAAAATTTTCGAAACAATGAACTTATCGTTTTTGATTTGTTAGGATGTGTGTAGGTATGTATACGAATTTATATATGTATATTAAAGTAACAGTTGTACTTTTGACATCTATGCAGATTCCGCTGATGAGTGGTTGCTATAAGCTTCTCGATCTCTGTGATGACCATGGTGTGGCGCAGATGAACTCTATGCTTTCTGTTGGAGCACGAGAAATTTTCAAAACAACCTTTGACCTGTATAAAAAGTTTTATCGGTACACGGGCAGAGTTTAATGAAGTCCTATTTTTGTACGTGGATTTTATTGGCTTTATTAATATAAGACTCGTGATAGTGTATATAAAGGTCCCAGGGTCCTAGTAAAACTACTATATATGACCACGTTTTTCCTGTCACCTTTAGCGTGAGTAATGCATTTATTGCTCTTATTTTCAAACCAAACTTGTTAAACTATGGTGGTAAAGGTTTGGTACATATGGACACAATGATGTTGCTTTGTATTAATAAATTTTTTTGCTCCTCGTGCATTTCTTAATTACTTGAATATAGCCAGCTCCTTTCTCCTGACTCTATTGTTATATATACGTAATACATACTGTTGACATGGGCTATTTACAGATGATACATCTTTATGATTGTTTTATTATTATTGGAGGATGCAATTATTATTGTTAATGGTATTATGTCGTCGAGGGTAATTACGCATGAGCATTTTATATGAAATCCTGTTAATAAGATATTGAAATTCCCAGCTGTTACTTTCGAAAATATGTAGTGGGATTTAAAATGCAAGGACGTTCGTAACCCACTTGTTGATTTCTGATAATCGTAACTATAGCGGTGATAGCAGTATTTACATCTCTGTATCATGTACGTTGTAAAATTGGGAATCATTAATCTCTTTTTTAGAACTTGATGCTCGTTTACCTTAAGTAAATGTGATGGGAATAGCATGACATAGAGTTATTAATTTTTTGAAGTGTCTACTTGTCTACATGGAGTATAGCAGAAAATAAGAAACTGCACGTATGCTATGGAAACAGGGAAGATTGTACGTAAGGTGGGTAATTATGATACCTCGAAGATTGAATCAGTCTCGCAACGCCTTAATTGTAATCAAGAATTTTTAATGGTCAGTAGCTGTGAAAGTGAGGATTAAACGAGCATTAACCTAGCTTACGAGTGATAATTGATATTATATTGACTATTTGGGGTCGGGATTTTTTTATTGTGGATTGAATGCATTTGTCCATCCATATCTATCCCTGCGGATATAGTATCCGCAGTTTTAATGTGGTCAGGGATGGACACATGTGTGTATATGAGGAGTATCGTTTGGATTCGTTTCCTTTTCTTTACTGTTGATCATCTTTGTTGAGAGAAGTGGAGATAAGTTAGTATTTTGACGGGGAGCATACCTCGGGCTGCTCATTATCAAGCTCATCATTTTTACTACTATGACTTTGCACTATATTTTGATCGTAGTGTAGTGTAGTTTACTTATCATTTAATCCACATTCATGATTTTGATGCTGATATGTTTGAGTGTACATACGCTTAGTCAGTGATATATACATTTAAGCAGGAATTCTCTTGGACCGTTCGTCATTGTATGCATGCACTTTTATGATATGTCCGAGTGTGTAAATGTTTTCATGAGTTTGTACTATTGACTGAGGCTAGTGTGTCTTTCTTTGCGAAGTCAATTTTTTTGATTACCTTCAAATAGTTTGTGTGTGTGCATGGCGGTTGATCTTGAGTAAGTTAGTAGGTTAGTGCCGTAAGGCTGCTACTAATATTTTCCTATTCCCTTATTGACCGTAGGCAGAAGAAAAAAAGTTAGGACGAAAAAGGTGATTGATCCTGTCCAATAATTTATTTTGTATCATCATAAATATATTCTGTAGGATTTAAGGTTAAACTTGTGTTTAAAACATTTAAGAGTCGTCACACTAACATTATTGCATGTAGTATTTACAATTGCCAACTTGGAGGTATCCAACGAATATGGCCATGACGTGATGTTGGTGATTTCTTTAGTGTTTGGCTCTCAATAGTTGGAATAAAATGGAAATGTAATTATTTCTCTTGTGGTTTTACTTACTTTTCTTCTTCCTTCTCGAGAGCTTTGTTTACCACGTCCAAGTCTTCTTACCACGTTTTTATTTGTTCTGCTTTGTTAATCAGTGACTTACTCTTTTGTTTTTATCAATGAAAGTGAGATATATATTGCCCCGAGAATCAAAGCAATTTAAGACCCCACCATGTTGTAAGTCCATTTGAGGCTCTAATTTTTTTTTTTGAGTTGAGAATTTCTCACTAAACCTGTCTATACGTACAGCTGGATTGAAGTTAGTTGAGTCTTTCACGCATCGTTGCAAATAATTTGTTAGATTTTTATAAGGCCGTAACTTTCGTCTTGAAATGATTGCTATGATTTCCTCCTTGTTTTTTTCGGGGTCAAGGGAATCATGCTTATGGGGATGGAATCATGAGCCACATTAGGGATATGTAGTAAAGGAATTACCAATTCCTTTATTAATATATTATTATCAAGCAATTTTCACATGTTCACTGGGAGTGATTTATATGCATGATAATTTAAAAACCCTCATCAAGCTCAGCCCGTCAGCCCCTTTTAGTCTCTATATGCGGGTGTAGTTGAAAAGAGACTTAATTTGTTCCAGTTTTTCAATTCAATTCCTTAGCTTGATCTGATACGTACATGCATGCACACAAAATATCTTGGTATAAATGAGAAGGCTATCATCAACTATTAACTAAAATTAGTGAGGATGTTGGAGCTGTCGGCAACTTCTTTTGATAAGTGCACGTTTCCATGCAAATTCAACTTACTTACAATTAGTAGTTTCTGCTTTAGAGTCGTCCAGAATTTTAAAGTCGCAGCACACATAGCGACCTCGGAGGATAAAATATTGCTTTGTAGTATAGAAATACATGTGGAGTGAAAAAATCGCCATGTACATACAAGTGCATGGGTAAGTGCATATAGATACATCTATATGCAGCAGAACAGACGGCTGACGATCAACGTCTGCCTCTAAGTAAGTCCCTCAGGGAGCAATTCATCCCTAACATACACACATTTCTCACACACTTTACGCATCTAAATTCTATTTACATCTTCATTCCTTGTGAAAATCGACTTTTGATTAAGACATTTTTCCAGTCCTTTACAGTTTCCTCCTCTCGTTTCCCATATATAGCGTCGTCCTGAATGGAAATACCTAATCTCTCCAGAAAACGGTGCCTTTCATTTAGTCCTCCACAACACAAGTTCAACCGGGAATGCAGCAAGGATCCGGCGGAGGTCTCTGTGGGAAACGTATACTACCTAAATTTTGTACATCTTTTACCCTATGGAAGATTCTTTACCCCGAACTTTTAAAAAGCCATGAAAAGGAAAACATTAAGTTTGAGTGAGTAAACAAGGGATGCAAAACTCAAGGACAATTCTCCAGGGATTACAATGTAAGGGGAAGTTTCTTAAGAAATTGTGAAAGTCAAAATCTGTTCCGCTTATTAATTCCATGGAGTACTTAAGCTTACTTCTGGTACAGTGATGTCGGGTACTTTGGATGCACTAACGTGTGTACCTTTTACATCTTAAGAAACTAATGGATACAAGCGCGTGCCTTTGATCATATCATGAGGCATGCGAGGAACTTAATGGCAATTGTAATGAGCTTGTAGGCAAAAAAACCTCTTCATATGAAAAATGCTAAGCATACAATAGAAAGTTTAATCAATGAGCAGTCGCACCAGGTTGTTCCAGAAGAGCTCCCCACCGCGGCCAATGAAGTTTCAAATGGAATTATGGGTCTTCTTAACAATGGCTCAGGGTTAACCATTATAACCATCAATTTTTAATTGACTATTCCTTGGTAACTATCCAAACTAATATTGTTACATATGGCAATCTACCTATAATAAATCCTAAAAAAGAGCGGGAGCTCGGAAGGGGCATTTATGCTCCGCAAAATTTACTGTCCACTATTTCATTTGATGCGGACTCATCCCCTTATTTTATCCTCTTTTAATGATCAATTAGGAGACACAATAAACGCTCCGAATATTCTCCTCGCTGATGATCCTTGTGAGCACAATGAGCATCTATAGCTTCCTCTTTCCTCCACATTATATCCCCAGACTTTGGAACCATTATCATCCAGGAACACTTCCACTCTAGCTGAAGACTCGCATTGGATTATGTACATGAGCTACTAACGTACATACAGAACATGCAACATATACAAGTACCTGCAAATGTACGAAAGCATATGGACTTGAACTTAAGCATTTGAACCAGAAAAAGGAAATGCATTGTCTATAACTTCCAGGACCATGTGTAGCAGTATTGAGCTCACCCCAAAATATATATTCCCCCCGGATCTGTCCGTGGATAGAAGAACATCATACGAACTTGAGTATTTTGCTCTTGAGAGTGCAAGGCTTTTCATTCAAGCTACATAAGTGTCCCATGTATTTTTACTTTTTCATATCTATGCCCTACATGCATGATACATGAGAGGGAGTTGTTGTTAAGCTATATGTGCAGACATTTGTGATTAAAATATGGGTGGGCTATGACCATATTTAATACACAGGGTTTGGCTTTTAAACGCTGTCAAAAGATTCTGTCTGGAATAGTATCTCTTCCCCTATATGAACCATGTACTCACTTACTACTTCCTTGTATCTACATCTACACACATTCAAGCCTCTAACATTAGTAGGGCTCACCACGTAACATATTATAGAGAAAATGATTGCATGTGTATGTAAATACATATGTACTTGGTTGTAAATATACACACAGATACTAGCTCATTCTTGAATGCATAAGATAGTACGGGATGGAAAATGATACAAATGATAATATGTACAAGTGTGTGAGAGCTTCTCATCTAAAATATGCATGCGACTCTATGTATCTCTGTGCATAAAGAGTATGAAATTCATCACTGCGAGATCTTTGCCCAGGGATGTTGGAGTCATGAATGTGCGGGGGTACGAATGGAGTAAGTTTTCAGAGTCGAGATAGAGAGAGAGACAGACAGAACTCCGACTGCACTTTAGGTCCTGTGAACGACTGCTTAACCATAGTGCATTGAAATGCTACATTATACATTGAATGCAGCGAGATGCGAGTAAAGAAGCATATAAGAACAGCCTTGCATTCGTACGTTGAAAGTTGAGTGCAACCATTGTACATATAGTAATAAGTACACAAGAAACTATGAAATGCCTTTTCTCCCCTTACTTACGCACAACCATTGCATATGCCTCGTACTATACACTACAGTCTTCCATAGAATCCTACAGCCTCGTGCTTTGTTTCTCCTTCTGGGGGTTTCCCTTTTCAGTGAGAGTCAGTCGGAGCTGATCCGTCTCCGTAGCAGCAGCGGAGTATTTTGTCCTCGACGAACACGTTTGTTATTTTACACGAGAGTCAGAGAAGAGCGTCAAAACGTATAGACAATTTTGTCAAAAACCACTATTACTCCTCTTTTTATTTTCATTCATTCATTTATTGTTGTTGTGTCACAAAAAAAACAAGACCTAAACCATCTGCTTTACATATTTCCGGGTTCTATATTCTGCATTCATTCACAACACTCAATCGTCCTTACTCTGTGGGTTTTAATTGCAACTCTTAATCTACAGTGACCGTTTAATGGTGATAAATACTCCATACAAAGTATAAGAGGTCGATTTGTGGTCGTCACATTATACATATTCTACAGTAGTAGTGAGAAGGAATACATTTAGTTTGGTCATAATGAAGAAATCTCTTACCGGGCAATTTAGACATTGGCCAAGTAGTGTTGTTTGGAAATAGTGGGAAAAATCTTCAAGAAAAAAAAGGCATACTTTGAGAATGTGTTTCTAGAGGAGATTGAGAGCGCTGATCGTTTGATTTTATGGTAATGGGATCCGTAACATTTACAAGGCTTGGCAGTTTGTTCAAGTGTCAACAATCTTTAGCAAGTCTGAGCATCTTACGTCCAGTTTACCACTATTAGTGCCAATCTTCTTCAGACCATTGGATTTTATCACGATATTTTATGCTACCAATGAATTTTCCAATGGTGTATTTTTCTTAATTGCAAATTAGGTGCGAGTGAGCACTGGCGAGCACTTAGCTATCTCAGAAAGGATGAATGGCAAGATCCAAACACTTGAGTTTATACAACCTGGTTTTACATGAAGAAAGCAACTTGTCAAAAAAAACTCTGTTAGCGTCAAAAAATAAATCCGGACGTGGCAAATGCTGGTATATATAATAGTAAAAAGCGTAATTATAAACAAGATTAACCGGGTTAATTTCATCAACCTTATTCTGACCTGAGGTGTATGACAATTTCAAGCAACATTTTCCCTTGGCGGTAAAAGTGTGAAAATATTCAGAGATGAGG
This sequence comes from Spatulosminthurus flaviceps, assembly GCA_034693705.1. Lineage (NCBI taxonomy): Eukaryota > Metazoa > Arthropoda > Collembola > Symphypleona > Sminthuridae > Spatulosminthurus > Spatulosminthurus flaviceps. Next base: position 29,068 of record JAQFXU010001238.1, read on the forward strand.
TTAAACCAGTAAATTGTAAAAATATAAATTTATCCAAATACATTCATGACGTTCATTGACGCCTGTGTGTACATTTAAACCATGTAACTCACCGATACACACACTTGTAAAAAGTGCAATTTATAGTGTAAAGCCACATACATTGTGAGCTTCCAATGTGCTTCAGTTTATTCGCTCATACCACGAGCCAAAAAAACATCTGAATCTGGTTTTGACTGTTATGACAAGAGTGTTCTTAATCCTCGCCTTTGTATTATTACTTGGAGCTTCTCTCTGTGTATCAACTTACACAGGAACAAGTTCATGCTACACTTTATGCCAACTTATGGTAGTGTCGGTGTAGGCGTCATAATAATAAGCACAAGTTTTTAAGTAGCCAGAGAACTGGATTGTTTTGCTTGCCATTTTATGGAATGTGAGACTGACGACTGAAGTTAAAAGAACAGAGAGAGAGAGACAGACAGACAGACCACCGGCAACCGGAACGGATCATTGTCACTTGGATTTTTTTTACTTAAAAAATCGTGTGTGTGAGAAGGCTTACCTAGTGTTTATACTCTGCTGCCGTGCCCTTTCGTGTCATTGTCAGGTCCACTTGTCACATATGACATTGACGATTAACAAATTGTTACATCTCCTCATTACATCAAACCCAACTAAGAAAATTTTCCTTGATCGTGTATGGAACAGAGGAATTGAAATTAATTGCAAACTTCACTTAAACAAATTACTGGAGTAATCAAAAAACTGTCATATCAAAAACAAATGTCCATTTTGATACAAAAAAAATATTACATGTGGCTTTGAAAAACAGACTGATTTTTTTCGAGGTATAGATGATTGCTTGAGAGCGTCAATATAAATTGGAAATGTAGTAGAAGGAAAAAGCAAGACATTTTTGGAGAGAAAAAAAAGAAGAAGATATACGTATTTTTCCCAATAAGATTATTTTGTGGGAGAGTTGGAAAAGGAAGGCTGAAAGATGATAAAATGAACCTGAATGATTTTACCTTTTATGTATGAAATCAAACTGAGAACTGAGCTTTTGTCCACGTTTGTTCAAATAACAAATATATGGACGAGGAAAGAGTGAGTGAGTGACTTGAGTGAGTGGAAAGGGGGGAAATTAGTTTGATGAAGTGCAGTAGGACGAGTAGGAGACACTTTTAATGGGGATTATCAATATCGACGAGTCAAAGTCTGGTCGGTAGTGCCTTTTGCATGTCTTACTTTTTCTCACATGAATCTTATTGTTGTTGATGATGAAGTAATCCTGACAAATGGATGAAAAAATGAACAAACTACAAATGAGTTTCCATTATTCCTGTGTTAAAAGCAACTTCTAGTGACATTCTACCCATAAGTTCTACAATATATAGACATCACGTAAGTTTTCTTGCTTTAAGTGAGTCACATTATACACATTATTATTTATTGCTATCAAAAATTATTATATTTTTCAACTATATAAGAATAAGATATAATGGCATGGCACGGATAGGTTAGTGCAGTGTGTTACAATTTTTAAGTAGAGCCATACATTCCCATATTGTAACATTATGTTCGTTAAGGCATTCAAGTATAAACAACATTAAGAGCATTAATGGTGGGGTTGACGGGGTCTTTGTAAATGTGTGGCGTCCTCATTCATATTATTATGTATGTTGAGTAACATGGAAAAAATTTCGAGTGAGAAAGAAACATTATATTCCAATATACAATATCACATTGTAATTTTCAAGCTATATCAAAACATACAGTTCTACACTGCACTGTACAGAGTACAAAATACAGAAAGTAAACTTTAAACAAGAAAAAGAAAATATAATGAGTCAAGTTCCCTCAACTTGCCTCCCTTGATTTGATTACTATTCAAATTAACCCAAGCTCTTACGCACACATAATGCAATGCAAAGTAAATTGGGTGGCGGTCTAGAGTAAAGAATGCATATAGCAAATTATAAATGCTACGTCTTGAGAATTATAAGTAACTACTACTTGTTAGGGAGTGTAGTAGCAAGAGTAGCAAGTTAAATGGAAGCAGCAGGCGCCGTGCTAATTTTATGATTATGTTCAATGAGCGTAAAAGCTTTATATTAGCAAAGGGTAGGACTGGAAGGCGAGTGTACGTTACAATGTAATATACAAAAAAAAATACAAGTTAGAGAGTTTAAAAAAAGTTTTCAGGCTCAATTTTTTCCTTTACTATAAACTCCTTTTAGAAATTAGCCTTTGCCGTCTATAGTTCTATGCCATCTCATAGTATAATCACTTTCATGTTTAGTAACTATTGAGCTTGAGTGGACTTTTTAGGATTAGAGTGCGTTTAACTTGAAATTCTCTCAAGATTCTCTTTATGAAGCAACTGGACGTGTAGAGGAGTTGTTTTGTTACATTTTAGATACCACCTTGAAGCAATATATACCTGCGAAAATAACGCCTTTCTTATACCGTGCCCCTTTGTAGGACTCACGTTTCAGGGAATTGATGCCAGAATTATTAGACCATTTCTTTTTTTTGTCAACAGCTACTTTTGCAGCTTAAAGGACACAAGAACAAGAAACGAACGTGTGACTTTTAAAACTGAAATGTTATAACGGAGAGAGAACAAAATGAAAAAATGATGGATTTGAACTTAAATAAACGGACAGACTGAGATCAATCGTCCAATTTATTTTTAACATCTTAGAATATTTTTTCTACTGTTTTGCTTTGGACTATTTTTGAAGCGAGATTTTTTTGAAGCTGGAGAGTAAAATTTTTTTAAGAGAGCGAGAGAAAAGGGGGAAATTCCTTTGTTCAGAAAACTGAAATTTGAAAAACATTTGTAACATTTGAACCCTCAGTGGAATTATTTAAAGCTGTTTCCTTTCTCTCCATCATCATCGTTAGCT
>JAQFXU010001239.1:0-31960 GCA_034693705.1 Spatulosminthurus flaviceps
AGTTACCGCCCTGCAACCACCACCAATGTGTATCTCTTGGTTAGTACTACTAACTCATAAGCACTGTTACTCATTCCCATACAAAAAGGTTTTTCGCATTCCTTTTTGGGAAAAAGTAACCCAGTACTACAACGGCATTTCCTTACTTCCATTAGGTTGTCACAGCCACTACGAAAATCCCCGGATATTAGCACATCCTGAGGGAACGAACCAAAGTACTATTAGTGGCGTTTATTAATTTTGTAAACCATTCCGAGCACTTGCTCCTCACGTGTACCATCAAAGAGAGCATCGTACACAAACAATTTTGAAAGATAACTCGACATGGGGAAATCACCTTCATGACATTTACACTAATAATAACTATTACCTCGGAAATTCAGAAATTACCTCGACACTAAACTTCTGCTTGGCCCACTCGGTTACCTCATGTAATGAATTCATCTCTTCCTTTGCAAACTTGGGACGTAGGTGTACATGAACAAGTGCAAAACCAGGGGCTATTTTGAATAAAATTGTACAAGATTCCCGTGAATATGATGAAAATGAAATAGTGAATAAATTTTAAAAGAGTTTCAAAAGCCCAAGATATTTTGTCTTTAGTAGATAAATCCTCACGAAAAAAAAAATAATCCCAAGCCCAAGGGCCAATGTGTACATACCTGAGGGAGCAAATTTATATTTTATGGAAGCCGCAACGGGAGGCCTTCTAAACAATTTTTTAGTATCCTCATAAACAGTAAAGTCCAGGAAGTCATAGCGAAGTTTCCTACGAATATTTATCCTCCATTTTTATGTCCCCATATAAATATTTAGCGTAAAAATGGATCCAAAATTCTAAAAGAGTCATACTTATAAAAAATCCCAAACTGCTCCTTCGTCGGACCTCCATTCTCCGGTGCTGAGACGTTCATCCCATACGGACTAAGGTTCTTATCATTGACCATAGCCAGCAAAGCCTTGATGGCAGTTTGGTCCTTATCGAAAATTCCCGACACCATAATGAGATCATAACGTCGAATGATCTAGAAAGGACAATCTATGAATGACTATTGTATACAACTCAACTCATCGTCATCCTTCTACATCATCATTTGAAATAGTATTGCCATTGCCCCCCAAAATATGTATATAACGCATTTATTTATACAATTCGTTTGCTCACAATTCCCGTCATATCTTTATATAGGAAGGGATGATAAATTATTTAGTGAATAGTTCTGTGTAAGTACCAATGGTAAAATCCTTTGGACGATAGGTCGGCTTAGTTTGTCTAAATTAAAGTAATCCAAATTAAAAGCCCCTACAAGTTTATTATCTCTTTTTTGCACTAGAATCTGATTATTAATGTTGAGGTCCCAGTAGTCTCCGTAAGTTTCATATAAAGGCACGGGTCTCTCTCCAGCAACTCTCCTTTGACTTTGTAGTAAGAGCAAGGTTGAAACCACCGAGGAATATAATCGTGCAAATCCTGGAATTGACATTCCTACAGCAGCACTTACTTATTACCAAGAACCATATATACAACTCGTGAGCAGAATAATAAGTTCTTTGCTATACGGCTCCCTCATTCTGGCCCTCATATGCACAGCTATGTAAGTTACTTATATGTATTAAATAAGTAGAGGCTTTGTTATTAATAATTTTTGAGCAACGATGAGCATTGATAATCATAACAATAAATCCAGAGCCCTAAAAATTTAATCAAAGTTACTCAATTAATTGTTCCGCAGTTGTTGCATAATTAAAACCCAATTACCTACATCGAAATTGCTTTTACTCGTGAGTGACAATAGGAAAAGTAACAATTACATTGTAAATGAAGTAAATAAAAAACGCATTTCCAAAGGCTGTTCAAAAATAATGGAACTCAAGTACAAGGGAAAATCGGCGTGAACGAAAGAAGATTTACTGTTTGAAAGTCAAGTATTTCTCTTAGGATTTAACAGCAATTCATGGGGTTGAGTGGATAAGAAAGTTACGGGTTATTCTCATTTAGGACATTTTTCTAAATAATATGAATGCGATGTATTAAGTATGTACAGTTTTATTAAATCATTTGTTTTTCGTAGTCGTTTTCAGGAAAATGGTCGGACCAAGAAGGTAAAAATTAAAAATCCATGGTAAGTTGGGTGACAGGGGTTGCCTTATGTGGGGGCTCCATGTAAATGGACCATTTGCGGTTGAGGATGTCAAAGATGCCGACGGCCACAGTTTTAATATAGTCTGGTCGTTTGGTACCACAACGAAAGACCGGATACTCGGGATCCGTTTGGTCACTAAGGACTTCTTTTATCCTTTCCGTTGAATTGGGTCTCAAATGCCTCCCAATAGATTTATGCCTGTGGTTACTGCTGTCTATGGCGATTCCAGATGCTTCCGGAATTTGAAGACGAAGATATCTGTCAAGAAAAGCCGTAATATTTTATATCAGTGGAGATAGTACTCTGTCTTTTGAAACTACTCATGCATATTCTATGCTTCTCTCTATCTCTCCCTCTTTTTCTCTTTTTCATCTATTCCTCACTTGTTACAGTGTACATGGAAATCTCCATGTGTCAATGTCAAAACGCTGAGTTCAGACTCGGCTTTCCCATCTCTGCTAGGGCCAACTTCCACGTTGTGCATCACAGGGGAGCCTTCCTGCTTTGCAAATGTTATATTGAGACTAAATCCATCAGCAGTACCGGTTCCTGTATCCCGCAGGATATCCAAGGCTTGAACTAGATTTGAAGCTCGGAGGAGTGCCCTTGTGAGGAACATTTTCGCTACAAATCACAAAATTATTCATGGGTATCTAATCTGTAGTTAAAATCACATTGAATTAATCATCCCTCAAAGCCACAATGATTTTTTCAAGTTGTGAATATGCCTCCATTTTTTAAAAAAGCACAATAATTATTAGCTATTTTTACCCATGAAATAATTTCTGAATTTAAGTACAATCTTTCCTTACTAAAATCCTCCCGCCAATTACATAGTAAAAAAAAAGTTGAGATTACAAAATTAATACCTACGTGTTTTAGTTTTGTGGGTAATTTCTGGGAAGATGGAATTAATGGAATAAACCAAGCCATGCTCATTGTATCCCATGGTATAGCCTGGAAGATGACCTGCATACGTAAGTGTTGTGAATTTCTCCAGCTTTGTTCCATTATCATCAAGGATCTCGGCGGAAATGATATAAACATTATTTAAAAATTCTGGGAGTGCATCCTCCGTGTGACCAAGTACTACCTGCAACAAATAATTACAAAAAACCATTAATAATGATTCCCTGTCAAAAAAATAACTTACTGGAAAAAATTGTTTTTTGAATTGCTTTAGAAAAGAAGGGAAAATCGTGAGGAAAATAAATTCGTCTTACATCATCATTGTTGGACATGACAGTGGTGCAGCCGGTGTCAGCTCTTTTCTTGCAGAAGCTGTCATCCTCTTTATGAGGGGCGATTAAAGTGTCAATATGGAGCAAGAAAAGCTGTAAGAAAACCAAAATAATATAATTTCATGTCATGAAGGATCATATAGGAAAGGACCTTTCATATCAAAATGTACCCTGCTAAGACCACCTTCGTTGTATGATTTATGACAGGAACGTATTAGAGAGACTTGTGGTACAGAGGTAAGAAAAAAAATTGACCTACTTTAAAAAAAGGAACTTTAGCCCCATCCGACATTCCCTGGAGCTCTTCAATGTACTGCGGGAATTTCTGCATGCACAAGCTAAAAGACTTATCGTAGATTTGTCGACCTTCCGAGGACATGTAAATGGGAATGAGAGCATTGTTCAGATAATCCCATTTACTAAGAAGGTCATCGATTATATTGCGAAATTGTCGGCCCTGTATTTTGTAGGAGTAAGGATTTTTAATTAAATATTACATAATTATAATCCAATTGATTATAGAAACCTTACATGCAAAAGTATAAATAAGTGCTTATGATTAGCCTACACCAAAATTGCAAAATAAAATATTAATTTGTCCCTTACAATTGTATATCCACAGACATAATGTGTTCCACGAATATGAAGGATTGGGATTTGATTCAATTGCTTCTTCTCATCTACCTTATTTGCCATTTTTTTCTGGCGGAATGAACCGAAACTAAATTTTTTGCAGGTAAAATGAGGGATATGGAGAGAGAGACCGTCCAGTGTGCGGCTAGGAGGATGATGATGATAATATTGTGGTTGTCCGGAGGTAGCTGCGAGTATGTAAACGTTCATAAGAACGGAACTTTGCAATTTGTATAGTCAATAAATTTTGGGAGTACTTCCGACTTTTTAACGGTCTCGTTGAAAACTCCTGAAAATTGAAGCTTTAGACACTACTTCTTCGAATCGTTTTATATCTTTATGACTTTCTGTATTTGTCTCTCTGGAATCTGAACCATGATAATTTGGAACACAATATTTTTTTTCTAATTGACACAAACGACTTGAAAAATGAAACTTTTCTCAAAATAAGTGCTGCTACTCTTCAAAACCTTTGGAGCAAACTGGCTAATTTTCTGCATGAAGTTTCATATTTATAGAGGATTTGCAATGAAGCCTTAAAAAATCAGTTACAAAACCCCAAATGCCTGGTTACATTAGGGTATTTACACCTGCTGGTCCACCAGTGGACAATATGGTCATCCGGATGTTGACCCAGATTCCTTCTAAATTTATCACTTATATAATATATAATACAAAAACCACCAACAGTCATTGTACGAGGGCAAAGGAATTAGCAGGTAAATAGTAACCCTATGCAAACAAGAAACTATTCGGAGGCTGGAAAAACAATGGGTAGGAGGAGGAGGTGAACGCAAGTCAATAATGAGAAATACCAAAGGTTCTGTACACAAATTCCAATGTTGTTGTTTTTTATTTGTACAACTTTTACTCCGATTCTTGAATAACATACAACATTCGGTGACACCGACGGATGTGAAAAATCCTATATGGATCACAATTATAATTAATTGGAGTAAATAAATTGACGTCATCACCCCACCCTGGAGATGAGGAAGCAAAGAGGATATTTCCTTGACGTAGGAGTCATGAATATCACAAGTTTTTCAACTGAAGCCTCTAAACCAACCCAGCTACCAGATACATACGTACTACTTGGACAGCCGTGGCCTTTTAATCACCGAGCCTCCTTGGCTTCCTCAGTAATGGAATTATAACTCTAGGTGAAAGTTCATTTAAAATAGACTAAAATGTAGCGATTCCTACTGCGTGACAAAGAGAGTTCGTTAGCACTTGGCTCCAATGCAATGAATTACTCTACTATTTTTGTTCACTCTCAAGTATTACAAACAAAGCCTTTGTTAACATCGGAGATTCCAGTATGCTCAACAAATATATATTTTTTATTTTACGTTTTATCAACGTATGTTATAATGGAAATCATTGACACCATTTTTACACTGAAGTGTTGTAACTGTAATAATGACAAAATACAACGCAACTCCTTGTAAGCATATAGACCCCTTTTCAATTGAACCTACAGCACTGGAAATTGTTTGCTGGTGTCATTAGTTCCGGTCTTGAGCTTCTCTAGTTCTTACTGCCTATAAATTAGCAAGGGAAGCAAAGGTATATTTTCTCAAGAAAAGGTAATGCGTGCTTGGACAGGTATTTATGGCTATATAAGAAAGAAAAGATGAACCATAGGGAGAAGATTAACAAGCTCTTTGGAATGAAGAGACAATACTTTACGGGAGTAAGAGCAGGTGTCAATGAGGATATATACTTGAGCCATCCCCAACACCAAGGATATAGAGCCAAGATAATAAAATATACTAAAAATATAACTACACATAAATCCTTACTTTACGTAAACAGCAGGCCGGTTAATATATGTCTTGTGCACAAATTCATTCCTCCGTTGTTGTAAATAACAAGCGAGTCCGTCCTCCCTACAAAATTGCACGTTGCCATATCTGAACGCTTCAGAGGCAGCTGACGTGTATGTAGCTACATACGCAAGAGCAGGTCAAGATGTATGAGGTCGTACGAACTCAAGCTACTATTATTACATGAAATTCCTTGATTATACCAATAATAATTATTCCTCACAAGATTGCCCCAACAGACTGGTTTCCTTTTAGTTTGTAACTACAGAGCAAAACTATGTACATATTTGGTAAGGATTTCAGAGATCATCTCAATGCATTGAGATGAGAGAGAATATAATAAGAGATGAAACCCGGCTAAATGACTGGTATGAAAAGTGGCTATTATTACCAGAATGGATGTAATCTCATGTTAACTAGAGCGCTGGTGCTCATAACATTGTCAACATCAATGTAATTACTGCATATCAAGGTTGTGGAGGAAATTACACCAACAAATGAACAAGCTCCTTTGTACGGAGCTTTCATATTATGTACGTGCTTAACTTATTCTTTATATACTCCACGTCAGTTTTTGTTCCAGCTACTATTTTATGCCTACTTATTTAGGCAGGTAGGTTTCAAGTATACTGTATAGAAATGTTCAATAATAATTTAAGCAAGAGTAATCATTATTTGGCATAACAGATGGACTCCAGTTTTTCTACTATGGGAGATAGAGTCAAGTAGTATAATCTTCATCAAGATAGCATTAACCTTCCGGGTCCTATACAATACCAACTGATCAAGTTGCATAAACCTACATGGAGTACTAAGAACTTGTTCCAGCATGGATCGATAAAGACATTGCGAGAGAAAGAGAAGCTGCCGGCAGAACCATTATTGCTTGTTATGTATGCACACATGCATTGCATTTACATCCTGTCCAATTCTTCTATGTGAATTTTCATCCTCTCTTTCATTTATATAATCGGATATGTTAAATTAAAACAGTCCATATGACTTCAATGGAGGTTTTCTTTCTTCAAGGAGTTTTGCTAGATGTAAGAAGGGGGTGCAATTCAATACGGGCATGTTGTAAGTTTAAACATGAACAAATCTCTGGCATAAAGATAAAGTTTAAGAGAGGAGGTTCCCGTCTCAAGTAAATGTTTTTTTTCTTACAAGGAAGTGCATATCTGGGAAGAATCTTCAAACTTCAGGACTCACCTTCCTTAGAATGTGAATGAGAATGATTAAATGCTGGTATACATTTTCTTGATAGAGAGAGAGAGAGAGAGAGAGAAATCTTTAGTAAATCCTTTCTCATTCAGTTGCTTACAAATAAAAAGATGTATACCTTAATTACGGGTCCAAATCAAATATCATTTCCTTTGGGACAGGATCAAGTCCACGATCTTCTTCATTCTGTAGGAAATTATACTTGAGAAAAAACATTTGTATTGTTTTACAACTCCCTATCCGACAGCACGATACATTAGTACGTGATCTTGTGACTTTTAAGCCCAGCTTATACCTATGAAGCGTCTCTCTTTATTGACACCCGTCATGCAAATAATTTGAATTGGAGGCATAAATGGTAAAAAAAGTGGTGTCAAGTTCTGAAGGTTCGTAGAGAGTGTATAAGCAATTATTATGTTTTCCTTCTCTTGCATTTACAACCCAAATTTGAGATTGAGCTCCTCATTCATGTGGGATAGGTACATGTTTTGAAATCAAAAATGTCAGGGATCATGATAATCTCTTCAAATGTATGGAGGATGATTGTCAGGGAGATTTCCAAAGTTGTTCTGTAATATTCTGTTGGATGGACGGGCTCCCGTGTAATTGTGCTCACAATACAAATTATCAAATGTATCTTTCATCTCAATGCAAGCTCACAATTTCCATAAGATTAAATCGCATTTGTAACAATTATGTAGCCTTTAATTACCTCTTATCCCACATTATCTGTATTTCAGTGAAAGTGTACGAAGTTTTTTCCATACGGTTATTCCTTTACTTACACACATGTAGCTATGTATAATATAAATATACGTAGTTTCAAACGTATTGCAATGTAACGGTCACTCTCATTTCCTCGAGTTTACCATCAAAGACGGGATTTTCCGAGCCTGACACTCCCCAGGAACTAGTCACTCTCCTGGAAGCTGACGGGCTTTGATTTACGATAATAGTGATGAATTAATCCAATGATATTTTAAAAGGTTTATGGTGGGAGCTTCAAATTAAACTATGTCAGTTCCTTCTTCAAGGAATTAAACTTAATGTAATACCCTAATAGGATAAAATCTTTCCGATGTTCTCGAATAGATTATTTCTAAAAAAAAGCAAAGAAAACTAAAAATGCAAGTGGGAGATCGGTTAACATTTCTCAGTAGATTTTTAATTGGCAATTTTGAGGGTGGTGGGAACCACCCTAGTAAAATATCATTATCCGGAGAAAGATCGGAAATGCATTTAAGATTTCTCCGCAGATTTTTAATTAGCAATTTTTAGTGTGGTGCTCTCACCCTGGTAAAATATCCTTGCCCATAGGAAGATCGGAAACGCGGTTAACACTTCTCAGTAGATTTTTAATTAGCAATTTTTAGGGTGGTGCACCCCCACTAGTAAAATATTCTTGCCCATAGGAAGATCGGAAATGCGGTTAGCATTTCTCCGTAGATTTTGAATTAGCAATATTTAGGGTAGTGCACCCACGCTAGTAAAATACCCTTGCATGTAGGAAGATTGCAAATGTGGTTAAAATTTTCCGCAGATTTTTAATTAACAAATTTTTAGGGTGGCGTCAACCTCCGCAGTTAAATACCCTTGTAATACCGGCTATTTTACTACGGTTTACATCGTTGTCTGAGTCCGAAGTTCCTCATCACGATTAAATACTGGACCAATTCCGATATAAATTTCAATAAAATGATTAAACACATATTGCATAATACTAGTATATTTTTTTTAAATTGCGAAAATCATTTGCATTAAGTTTTGAAAAAATTCTTTGAAATTTTGGAAAATTTCAAATTGAAAAGTATTGAAATTGTGATACACTTTATTTATGTTAGCCACATTCTTGGATTTTAATATGGTCGATTTATGATTTCACAATAGCCTTACATTTTAGTAGAGGAGCGGAAATGTTTTCTAAACTCACAGCCAACGAGCCTACCTCCAAATCATCGGATTTTTGCCTAAGCTAACGGATCTAGTCTGTGGGATTACCATCCTAGTGGCAGGCATCATCCCAGTTTTCTCACATCTTCATCACCCGTGCTCTACAGTCTCCCCCGTGTTAGACGCAGTTCCCAGACCATCAAGCCATCCGTGATACTACTGGATTTCATGTCGTCCCAGCTCCCCGTTGTTTTTCACCCGTAAAACCGCACGACCAGTCCCTCTTTTTATAAATCCCGAAAATAAATGCTGTGAATAGCAAGAGGTTCAAAAGTATAAGAAGATATATAGCGGAATTTTTAAATGACCTCAGCATCTTTCACTAGCGGGGGGAAGTGAGACAGCTAAAGCTGACGCCACCCTACTAGGAAGCCTTAAATTAACGCGAAGTCATAATTTCTAACAATCCGATTTGACTGGAAGTTTAGTGGAGCAGTGGGAGAGGATCGTAAAGTTCATAAGATTAAACAGCAGGGTGTGGTAGCAGTGGTGAGAATAATAAAAGGAAAACTTCATCGGATCTGAAATTGCTTTTTAAGTATATACCTTCGTAATACGTAATAATGTTAGACCATTGACTGACAATGAGTTTTGCGTGTGTGAAAATGTATCAATTAAATGTTTGCACTCCTTCAGTCATTAAGGAACACACACACAGTGAGAGAGACAAACACCTGATGCAAGTTTTCCCACTCCCCAATATAATTCAATGAATAATGAAGAAGTTCTAAAGGATTGGAAATGATGATGTTCATGGAGAGTATAGAGAGAAAATTCATACAAGGGAAACTAAACTGGAAGAATAAAGCTTATCGAAACAAGAACTAATGTACTGCTCTCCCAACCAACCATCAATTACTATGATATTATTCCACGACTATTAAAAATCAACTCCTAAAACCAGGCCACTTAACAATTAATTACACACATTGAAAAATCTTCCATGTTCCATTAAAACAAGAGTGGGAGAATGTGCTGACAATTCTTCTCTATCGTCCAATATCTAATTTTCATACATGTCCCTCATTATTATGCATGGAGCAATATATATATTTAGAAAAAAAATGAAATAAAAACCTGACCGGGGCTCATCCACTTGATTTTTTTCTCCGATCCATGATTATAATATAACTTGAAAACATCTATACTTTCAATAAGTTCAGAACGTAATGGCTTCATTACCGTTCAATTACTATTAGTAAGAAAATAACATTATTATTGTAACAGTAAAGGAGCTTATTTGCCACCACTGAAATTTCCACCATTATACCCACCATATAGTAATAAGCTCTTGCACACACGTACATTGCTAATACAAGATAGGAGAAAATGATAAGAGCTTATTTATGATAACCCATAGGTATAAGTGGTAGGCGATCCAATTCATTTTCTCGCAATTTGCTAACCTTTCCTATATAGTTATGCTCTCTTCACACTTTATGGGTTCCAAGGTTGAATAAACTTTGAAATACCTGAAGAATCCCATACACAAATTACAACCCCCATTTGATAAAAGTTAAGACAAAGACTACCAGAATAAGAGCATATACTTGAGCATTACATATATGTACATTCCATTGGTAAATTGGAATTGATTTGGTTTTTCCTACTCTTCAGTTTCATCAAATACTTTTTACAAGAAGACTAAAGTAATAAAATATTTTGAGCTTCTCTCCACACGCAAACTTACCTTAAGATCCTACAAAGATGATACTTAAAATAGACGACAATGTTTTAAAAGGGATTTTAAAAAACAATATATATTCGCGTACACTATTAAAATTTGTGTATTCTAGCTCAAGCTCATTCCTTGTAAATACCAGCGTACATACATGTATACAGTGCACATTGAGGAAAAAAGTGGAAATTGAAAGTAAAATCCATGGAAATTGGATAGGTTGGAGGGACGTACGTTTAATAAGTGTATAAGAAGAAAGGATACTCATTACATGAATTGCTATATATTTTACGAGCTGAGTATGAGAAAGGGAGAGAGAGAGAGAAAAAAAAGGATAATTTACACTAAAAAGTATCATTTAAACCGATCCTCTTCATCTTCAATCCATATTGTTATGTACTTGACAATGGGTCGTGATCTCACGAACAGATCATCATCACCGTGTAGGGAAACAACACTGGAATGCACTGGCTAGCTACAGAACTCAATCTATATAGAATTCCATAGAAAATAGCCCCCTTGAAAATAACAGCAAGAACAGGAGAATCAGTAGCATGATGACAAATAGGAAGAACGTCCGTAGCATTCTCTAAAAAGGCACTTGGCTTTTTTCTTCTTATTCTATGCTCCTTCTCCTTCTCTACAAACTCTTAAAGTATCTTCATCTGTGGCAAAAGGCAGGAGCAATATTAGCAAACATAGATACACATTTGCCCACTATCTCTTTTAAGCAGACGTGAAACTTATGTTGGGAAACCGCAATGCCTAAAGAGATGAGTTTCACTTGAGTCTTCTTCTTCTTCCCGTGCTCTTAAGTAAATATATGTATATGTAACTTCTACTCCTAAATTACTATGTATCTTAAAACTATTTGTGCATGTACAAAAACTTCTATAAGCTCTCATCCTTTACCATATAATATGCAGACCTTAGACCTTTTTACAATATTCTTTTTGCTCCTTCTCCAAATCCACGTTTTATCCATGGACTTTTTGATGAAATGAAAACCCGTTTGGAGTGCAACTTTTTCTCAAAGAGTTTTTCCCCCCATATTCCTATGAGTGGAGAATCCCTAGACTAATCCCTAATTAGTCTCAAGCCATTCTCTCACGGGAGAATGACGATGACGACGACGACATAGTAGTAGTAATAGTAATAATAATAATAATAACCAAGAGCACGACCAGAATGAACAATAATCATTTCCCCTTGTCTCACTCGAACAAGAGCTAAGCTTAATTTGTCAGTGACATTAAATGGTGGAGTATTATTCCAACCCTTTGAATTTACCACAACTTATTGCTTCAAAATTCATTTGATTTTAATTGTCAGTTTGTGTATAAGAATTTGTGTATAACTCGGGAATGTTTTCAAATCAACATCAAAGGATCAGTGGGGTGTCTGATTACAACCACGACATCCAGATTACACAAGCATTAAAGGACCAGTCCAAGGGATATGATATGATGAGAGAGTGAGAGTAGGGGAAGAAAAGTCAAAAGGGAAAAACTGGAATCTTTTTATTGACACTAGCACCGAACCGACAAGAGCCGTTTAATTGCCTGTGTATACATATATACATTACTCCTTCATCTACTCCGATCTGATTTGATGACTGGAAAATTATATTGAAGATACTTGGAATTAATATTGTACTTTTAAGAAGATGGGGTTTTTTAAGTACCTTTTCGTATATTGTCTAGATATTGCCTTGTTTTGTAAAAAAAACCTTGTTATTCGAAGGAAGGACATTGACAGATAAAAAAACAGAGAGAGAGAGAGAGAGAGACAGAGAAAAGGGTAAATGAAAAATTTTAAAGTCTCATGCAAGTTAGATTTGTTGATTAAACATGGAAATTCGTGATTACAACTTTGAATGTGAGAGGATTTTGCAAGTCTCAGGTTTGTCCTCTTTCATAAAGAACTGATTTCATCCTCTTTCCAAGCAACTTTTCTACTATCAGCTCTCTTGGAAAATGAGCTGGATTTTTATTAAGGTTACCCGCTCTCATAGGAGTAGTCACAGTTAATACTTGCTCAAACAAATGGTAAAAAGTTGGACGAGCTCTTCTGTACATAACATTGTATCTCTATACTATAGTAGCCATAGGTTTTATATTTATTGTTGAGCAGTTGAATCTACATAGTCATGGGGTTATTATGCAGAGAGACGTCGTATATAATCCTGACCTAAGCCCATATACCTGGCCAGTTCTCACTTGAGACCCAAGAACGACTCAAGTTTTCTAGTGTGTAAACCTCATCATTAGCCTTTTGTATTGTAGTAGTCATTGACAGAATACTTTTACTTTCATTCAATAAAATTCTATAGTCTGCCTTGCAACTACGATCTACGATTATTCCCATGCTACTTTTTTTGGTATTTCTTCCGGTGCCAAATACTCTACCTTGAAAAATTCATTTATTTTCAGTGCGTATATGTTACATTTAATCTTGGGAAAAAAGCAAGGTGGAAATTATAGTGTAGGTTGTGGATGTACAAGGAGGCTGGAAGTAATTCAGCCTATGATAAACCTTGACCTTTTCAAAGGACTAGAGAAGCATTTTCAAGGACAGGATGAAGCTGGTTTGTAGGAAAATTATTAGTGGGAAGATTCGGAGAATCCCTAGTGCTAATAATATATTGTGCTCCCAACTCCTCTTCCTGACTTGTCTCAAACTCGTGTCATGTTCGAATAGTGCCGAGACTGAGTTTGGACTTCCCATTTCCGAGCTCTTCATCACTAATAATACATTAAATGGCTCACTCCGACTTATCACAAATGTGTCTGATACTGAAGTTGTTATTTCCGAAGATCTTATCTTAAATGATAAGTACTACAATCAGATTGTTATCTTTTGCAATGCTTCCTACCCCGTCGAGTGGATTTATGAAGGAGATGGGGTAATTCAAAAAATTTATATTTTAAAAATTATCAAAAAAAATACTCAACGTCTCCTTGTGAGGGAAAGCATGGAAATATATGAGGATTTGAATGTTTGTTAATTACATAATACACAATAATTTCTTCTCATTCAGACGTAGGGACTCTGTTTGTACTCTACGGGCCATTTCTTTTTATTATTTGTATTATTATTATTATATTAACAATGAATTATTACTAAATTCATTGAGCTAATTGATTTTTATGGTGAAATTGACCTATGGTAATATATGTAGCTATAACTAAAAGATATTTTTTTAATTGTTTCACGCCCGATGACAATTATTTGAAATCATAATTACTGTGAGATTCAGACAAGCTGCAGTCATTAGACTATTCATGGACAACCAAGCCCCGTTCGTTCTCACGACTGTCATTTTAAAGGGAGATTTTCACATATTTGTATACTCCTGCCTTTCATTTGTACATGCATACGAGCCTCAAACCAGTTTGTTTTGCTGAGGATGACTTATTGGGAAGGGAGAAAATTCTTGTGTACATAATCCTTTTGTGTACTTACACTTACGCATAAGGGAGGAAATAAAATTGTAGTTTTTATTAGAAAATCCCTCCATATATTTCCCAATGCAATGGCAAGTTTCCATACATATATCTTATTATGTGAGGTTTCTTTTGAGTCGATGTGTTATATAAAGGTAAAAAAAAGGTAAAAGGTAGAAACTATACGGTGTAATTAATATTGTGTAATAAGTCATCCCAATTATTTTCTGAATAGGCCCCAAGGCTTCATACCGGACAATTCCGTACGTACAAAGTGTTCAATAACTCAGCCACATATGAGTACTCAGCTGTCATTGCCCTGTATCAGGAAAGATACAATGAACAACAAACTGGGACTTATGTTTGCCGTAGTGTGGAAGATGAGAAATTGCGAGTTTTCTACCATTTGTACTTCCCAGGTAAAATACATATATATACAGAGAATGTGTTTTTTCTACTATATCACATTTTTTATCAACTTTATATAAATGTCTCTATACATACATAAATTTTCTTTTCCCTTGCCACCTATAATACGGGTATTACTTGAGATATTCACGGGATTTTTTCCTTTTCCTTGCCTTGCCTTGGAATAAAAAATACAAAACATTTCAAGACTCCTTTACGGTACTATACTTACCAAATAGGGAATGGAATTTTTCATTCTGTTTTGTATATATATGGTATATATGTACTTCTAGAAAATCTGAATTTTTTTCCCGTCATTTATCATACCTCGTCAGTTATGGTGGAACCCCGTAAAAATATTTGCGAGTGTGAAAAATGGCAAAAAATAATAATTACCAGGGATTTTCACACTTCTCATAGAAAAGTACCATATGATGAATACTACGAGTATGGTCAGGTTTGCAATGGTTTCTCTCTATACATGTACATACACCAATAATTCTGGAAAGAATGTATGTATGACGGTGATATGATGATGATGAGGAATTTTTCTTCACATGATACTTTGTATGCTGACACACGGAAACCAGAGTCATTAATGTCAGTATTTTACATGTTGGAAGGAATCAGGTAAAGTCACTACAGCTTCTGTATGTAAATCAGTAAAGCCAGTCATTTGTAATTGTCGGGATTGAGAAAAACCAGTCATAAAACATTTTTTGACTATGTATAGTTGAAATCTGGTAAAAGTGATGACTAACAAACTACTCCATAAAGATTGAAACCTAAGTAAAAAAAGTCTCTCATATACTATATATAGATATAGATATGTACACGTACAACATTAATTTCTAGTATTAATACCCCTCCCATGTAATCATGTCTCCCCATTTAGCAGCTATTCGTATTATGTATGTAATATGAATTCATGTAATTTTTTTTGAAAATGAACTACCTTGGAAAAAATTACCATTTTACCCTCATGATTCCATGTAATTACTCTCTCTCTCTCTCCTATTCATCTTCATATAATCCTCCCTGTGGATGGAATGACCTCTAAGGCCATTCTTTCTCTCATAAAATCTAAAGATATACTAAACAAACCCAATTATTACTCATATTTAAAATCCCTATCAATTTCCCTACACTTAATAACCAGCATGTAGCCCTTCTCGAGATTTATTCTCAAATTTTATCAGTATCTCACAGGATTTTTCTATATAGTATGTAAATTAATAATAGCTCCAACAGCTACAATAATAACTATACAAGAAAATACAGGAATTTGAGAAAAACATACCCCATAGTGTTTTTCCCACAGAAAACGAATTTCTAATTAATTAATGAATTTTTTTCCCTTAAAAAATATTTTTTCCTTTATCTACATATATACTTACACTCATCAATTTTTTTTATCTTTCAGGGGACTTTGGTTTCCCAGCGATAAGAAACCAAGTAATTCGTACAGGGAAAAAAGCCACGTTTGTAAATCTACCATGTAAAGCTACGGATCCTTATGGACGTATGTCATTGCTCAAGATCTTCCCTCCGGTTAGTAAATAAAACCAGTCAGATTTTTTTTTATTGGTGAAGGTGTCAAATGAATGTGCATGTATAATTACTGGCCTACACATGCTTGGAATATCATTACATTTTTCAGGCTCACTCAGTCAGTGATTGAGTGAGAGAGTGCAGTTATTAGCTCAACCTTTCCTTTCTCAACGAACTGCAAAAAAAATTATTAGTCTTTCCTATTGAGACATCTCCCATGAGTA
Organism: Spatulosminthurus flaviceps; assembly: GCA_034693705.1. Lineage (NCBI taxonomy): Eukaryota > Metazoa > Arthropoda > Collembola > Symphypleona > Sminthuridae > Spatulosminthurus > Spatulosminthurus flaviceps. The sequence continues at coordinate 16,326 of JAQFXU010001239.1, forward strand.
ATTTCCTTCCACCGATATTACATTTTTTTTACTATAGTTAAATACTTTCAAGAGTTATCCCTGCCTCTCTAATGACACTTTACAAACGTATGGGGCTAAAAGCCAAACTGTACCAAAGGACGTGACAACGGTTATAGACTTAGAAAAATCGTAACTTATTCTCCACTCATTTCCATACGGAATATACATATATCGAGTCTCAAGTAAAAAGGAAAGTAAAGTGTGAATCTCATCAATGAAATCTTCCCCACATAATTGTGTCTTTAGCTTCTACAGTACTAATTATTTCCCATTTAAATCCTTCCTTTAGATATTAACATTAGAAAATATTTCGAAACTTGTCAAACTTTCCTGTCACCTCTAAAGCACTTGCACACTCAGGGAGTATGAAATATATACCCAGTAAGAGTAGTTACGATGTATTAACACAGATGGAAAAGTATGGGTTTAGACGTTAAAGCCTCGGTGGCTTTAAAAATACATTGAAATTTTCTTACTTGGAATTAATTGCTTACACGCATGCTACTAATGGCTCTTATAGAGGGGAGCTTTGTGAGAGGGCTTGTATAGTAAAAACTATATAAATAATTACATTTATATAGAGAGACCAGATGAACTTAACGGACAGCAAGTCTGTGACTTACGACCCCCGAGAAGGCTTCCAACTCAACTTAAACGAGATCAGGAATCCTTATGGGACGTATATTTGTGAGGCGAGAGGAGAGCCAAGTTTCTGGAAAATGGATTTAGTCCCACCGAAAGGTACTGTAAAGTTTTGCGTATGCACGCCTATTTGTACATATGATGAAATATTGAATAAATTATAAGGCTATATTTGCATTATTGCAAACACTACATATAATTTCCCATGTCAAATGGAAAAAGTTTCTTGTAATTAAATTTTACACAAATTACTACATACTAACTAATTGTAAGTTATAGTGTTGTATTGTATTGTATTGTAAGGGCCTCTCCAAAGTTATAGTGTTACGATCCAAAGGTCTCTGGCTTTTAAGTTTTTTTCTTGGGTGGAGAATTGACTGTAAACAAGAGGGTATTCACTTAAAGCCGATAGTCCCAAAGGTCCTTTACCATTTTAGTTGATTGACTCCAAACTGGAATCCAATTTATTGGGGATATAAGTAACAACACATGTAATTTTTAACAATAAAAGTCTAATCGTCCAATCAGAACCGTTGGCTATCTAACTTAAGCTTATATGTACGTGTGTGGAGGATGATTTTATTGTTGAGGGAGGAATTTCACATGACATCGGAAATCTGCTACAGATTTCTTATACTCTTTTCTTTCCTTCATAACCAACTCATATGATATTGATTGTGAGACAAGAAAGAAAGGAAGCATTATTAGAATTACAATAGGAGGGAATTTGTATTAACAATAATTTGTTATTGAGTGGCAGCTTTTTTTTTAAAACTATGAGAAAAATCATTCGCATGTGTTCCCGGAGGCATATGCGGGTCGAGCCAAAAGGGTCTGCTACTTCTCATTAGTATTCAACATTTGTCATTTACGACTCATTCCTTTTACCATCCATAGTACTTGGGCTTTTGTATTTTATTCAGAGGGAGCAAAAATGCTCTATTCTCCCAAGTCTTTGTACACAAAGTTTGATGGAAATACAGACTCTGCGCCTTTTAATCTAATAATTACATATGTGATGTTCAAAGTGCAGACTTGGGATGTTTAGGAAGCAGGGTTGGAGGGACTTGGTCCTTGGAAGCAAAAGCATTGTTTGTGAATTAGAGGGCATTATAGAATGATTTACTGGATGCAGCATATTATTGTGTGTAGCTGTAAGTTGTACTAACATGAAGATGCGTGCAGATCCTAATAATTTATAATTTTGAATTATTGAAATTTTGTCTGTCTCAAACAAGTTCTCGGGAATTTTTTGTACTCAACATAATTTGGCTTTTTAGAGGGAATTGGGGTGATTTAGAAGCTATCAATTTAAACATGTAAATTTGACTGTATTATTATACATAATAATAATGATAATTATTAGGATTATGGGCTGTTCTTGAAGGTTTCTGTTGTCTTGGCTTATATTGTATGTGAAAATATAATTTATGAAGTATAATTCTTTTGAATGTGCAGATGAGGAAGTGATTTTCTATCCCCGGAAGTCCCGGGTAAGTTTGAGTGCCTTCCAAAATCAAACATTTACATGTCGAGCAAAGGAGCCGATCATGATTGTAATTCCTACAAGCTATGAAATCGGACGGATGGAATTAATGACCAACCTATCCTTCAAATATCCTTACAAAGCAACGTTCCAACTCAAATCTGCTACGCCGCTCACAACCATTGGCAATTATTTTAAAATTAATTGCGTGACTAAAAGGGACTTAAGACTTTTGCACAGTTGGCATTACAGCAACATTGGTGATTATCTATTTACTTGATTACACATTTCAATTATTCTCTATAGACAATGTATTAATGATGCGGTAGAACTGGTTTTTTCTTTCATATACTTAAAAAATTGATTGATCGCTCCTCTGCTTATTTTAATTTTTTTTAACGAGCTTTTATAACGTATCTTTTTAATATAAGTACCCTCATATTTCCTATGTTATCCCAGACTTTATAATATGAATCATCTTTCCAAGCAGGTACTATTGGGAATTTTTAAAGCTAATTTTTCAAAATTACAATCAATCTATTTACATATATGGAGAGCAAACTAATAAACCTTAAATAAATCACGGAGTTATATTAAGACTCTTAATTTAAGAGATGCTTTAAAAAAGGAGGATGTGGTTTTGTAGAAGATTTTTTTTACAAAAAAGAACACTTAAATTTGTATTTACAGAGAATGAGAGAATAACCGTGAGTTATGATAAAAGTCAACGGAGGATACTTTGTTGTAATAATTTGGACCTCTCCCCAACCTATGAATTTGCACCGTGTGAAACCTTAACAGACTGCGAAATTACTCAGAATTGTTTCAAAGGGAGTCATTGTCGGCCGGCGATTTTTCCTGCTCCACGGATCGTGGATGCACCGAAGGGATGTGTGGCAGCTCAATTTCCTGACAATATCAACACTCATGTGATGAGATGCTCACTTGGGGATAAGCATGAAGTTCATTATATTACTGAGAGTCTCGAACCAGAACAAATAAGTGAGTTTTATGTGTATTTTTACGCAAGGCAACGTCCTTTGATGAATGTTTTCATTTGCGTCGTCCATGCCAATGCATGCGACTCCCATAATATTATTATTATGAGTCTTCTCGTAAATTACTCTATCAAGAAAGCTGTCAAAGGCAGGGGATTTAACCATCAATTTGATGACTCCATAATAATTATTTTTCTCAACAGTCATTTACAATGGGCAAGTGCCTAAAACGGAGAAGATCCTCAATATAAAGCTTCTGTACAGTAACAGGGAGAATCATGTGCGGGTAAGATGCACGGGAAAGGCTTTCTTTTTCTCACTGAATTTTGTTTTCGCCTTGGAGAGAAATGATGGATCTGTGGAAGTCGTGGATGAAGGTACGTTGTGTGGAAGGGGTGGCTATTTTTTCTATTTTATGCAAATTACATGATTCCTATCGGAGAAGGACAATATTCACAAGTTTTATAATGGAGGATAATGGGGATGGGGATGGTGTGAGGTTTTGGAAAGATAATCAAACTAATTGATCTAACCCATCTTATGGGATTTGATAGAATTCGTGGAGCTGGCACAAACCTACACTCCTGTATTGTACAAAGTAATTGACAGGAGTGTGAGGAGAGTCTACTGCTTTGCTCCTCTCACCAGAACCTCCGAGTGGCTCAATGCTTCTTTACCAATATCCCTAGCGGGTAAGTTCATTGATTTGTTTAAGTGCTTTTTCTCAACTTTATGAAAATTCTTGTTGGTTTTACAAAACTCAGTGGAATGTACACTACTAACAAGTACCCTTTTTTCCTTGTCCTTCTGCAATTCTACATATACATATGGAATTATATAGTCGGGCACTCTTACCCACATAAAATCATAATCTCTTGGAATTGGAATGTTATCAATTTACCTTCTCTGTGTGTGGTTTGTTAGTTTTTATGGCATACTCATTATCCTATAATTTCTTCCAGATCTTACCACTACCACCGCCACTACTTCTACCACTACCACAACCCCTCTGGACATTCAAGCTCAAGGGTCAACACATAGGAAAAAATTCCAAAGGAAATCATGGAGGCCCAAGTCTAATAACTAATTTATTTTAATTTAATATACCAACCATTATTATTTAAATGCGTGCCTGTTATCTACCATTGTGTGGAGTTATACTTCGAGACAATAAATTAACATTATTAAATAGTACATTATTACCAAATGAATAAAAGAGCCAAATCTTCATAAAAAAGATTATGTCATATCCCATAAATCAACTCTTTACCCGTCAAAGTCAAACTGACTCTTTTGCTATTAAATGAGAAAATAAAATGCTATTTTTCACAAATCCTCTTATAATCCAACCCTCACCTATCTAACATCACCATCATCATCATCATTATCAGTATCTCCAATCCAACCTATAACTAGTTACTAATAAACCTGCTACAACAATCAGGTTTTAATTCCTATGCACCAAAAGCTTTTCCGATTTTTTTTCTTCTTCGTATTTTCAACATCCTTTTTTTCACATTAGAATCTCTTTAAGAAAAGTAGTCAATTCAGTGGGCCTTGATTTTGAAAAAAGTTCAGCTCTTTCTCGGAGCTTCAAATGAAAAAAAAAATTCCTCCACCATAATAACTAATTAATATGCTTGAATTTCAACTCCCGACAAAATCCTTCCATAATTGAGTCCTTTGCATAAGTAGAAAAAACAAGGATTTACATATAGATTTATCCAAAGATATCATATCTTGTCAGATGACTCCTAAATGACAGCTAATTTGCATACAGGAATTTTTTCCTTGAGTCAAGCAATGTTAAGCTCTCACTGTCTCTCATTGATCATAACAATAAATCATAAAAGTTTTGATAAGGTTCAAGAATAAAGTTAAGATGACCAAACTGACAGGGACTATGTGAAAAGTAGAAGGAGAGAAATGTCAACACCTGAGAAAAATAGTCCCAACGTCTAAGACACTGCAGTAATGAACCTGTTAAAAGTTTTTAGACACTACAGCCATAAAATAATGCTGAATAGTCAGTCGCTGTCGCCAGACAATCAACATCCCCATTAGAGTTGGACATTTAAATGGCTATTATTAAATAGGATAGGATTTGTAGTAACTGTGAAGTAGATAGACAAAAGGATTGAAGTTGATTGTGACTTGAGGCCGCTTACTCTCTTCTGTCATTTTGATCGAGTCCACTCAATGCAAGGGCCATTTGAAGCTGAAGGTTTTTCATAAAAATAAGAAAGTGCTCTGATGGTCCGGCAAGTAAATAAATGTAGACATTTAAATGCCTGTGATTTTTTTCCACAATGCCATGGTGGGACGCGACGTGGCTCAACAGGGCACAATAACACAAAAATGATAGTCATCATTCCATATAATAAAACTATACATATTCTGCACTCAACACGTAGATCATAGATAGGTGTAGACTATCTTTAATAATTATTACACTCTGGATATACATATACATGTATATAACGTGTAAGTCTAAAGGATGGTAAGTGCTTGTGTGTGTGTGAACTGTCAGAACAATGTGTTAGCATTGACCTTGTTTGATGAACGAAAACGACAACAACGGAACAATCTTCATCAACTTCCGGAGAAATACTTAGTGTTAGTAGCAGGCCAATAAACTATATACACTACACATAGTCTCTGGGTTAACGTTACGATGATGAAGTTATGATCCTTACTATGTACGTATACATGCGAAGGGATACAAACGCAGGTCTCGGCCACCCCCATATAACCTATACAGGGCAAAAGCCTGTGAACTAATGAGAAATGAAAATACTAAAATTCCCATAATAAAAAGTAAAACATGACCTAGAAATATTTCCGTATGAAAATTCTCCAACATTTTCTTCCTCACCATTTCAATTTACGCTCTGTCTCTGCGGAGTTAGTTCACGGCTAGTCGTGTCAAGTGTGGTGTCTTTAAAAAAAATACAAATTATTATTTACTACATTAAGCCATAAAGGAGTCAAGTTTGGAGGAAAAATGAAAAATCGGCAAAGGTTTTGTGATACAAATACTAGAAAATGCCTGGTTAAATCCCTTTTCTTGTGCTCACTCTGGACCGGGCTTCTCCTTAACTTTTGCCAAGGGACCCCTTCCATGTGGGAATGGGGAACTTCATATCCAAGATTAAGTAAGTCAAGTTATATTTGAGTCTTTATTATTCATCAAGCTATACTATGAAATTTACATGGATTGGAGCTTTAAAATTTTATATAGTTGTAATATTTGATATGATTGTTTTTTTTGCTTTGTTAAGTAAAGTACTGAAAAATGTAAGGTGTGCCTTGACTTCAGATCTAGCTATAATTTAAACTGTATGAGGGAAATACACTAATGATTTTTTCATTTCAACAGAGTACATGCCTTTAAGTTGGCCCAAAGTGACGGTCTCAGGGATATCCACTGGAGGAGCAAAAGCTCTTCATTTGTACTTGGCTCATTCGAATATTGTGGATGGTATTGCTATTTTTGCAGGAGGTACGTTGCAGAGTTGGAAAAGTCCTTACGCCTGCATTGCAGCTTTTCGAGTGAAAAGTAGATTCTACTAGCTCCGGTAGTTTTATTCAAGCTGTACCTACCACACCGTTCTGTTTATATATTTTTTTTATTGCAGTTCAACACAGATGCGGAGATGCCTCTTCCGGAAAAATGAGTGGATTCTATGAATGTTTCAATGGGATTAAAAATCTTTCGCATGTATAATAGATTTCCTCTTACTTTGAAACATTCCTTATTCATCCCTCCTTTACTAGGACATCAAAGTCATTTATATGCTCAAACCTTGTTTTTCCAGCTAATAGAAACAGCAGAGGATTTCCAAAATGCAAATCTAATTGACCCATTAACTAATTTGGGACGTGGAAGGCAATACGTTGAGCACGGGAGAAACGATGAGGTCATTAATGTCCGTAAGTGAAACTGAGCTTATTGTTAGCTTCTATTAACTCTGTAAAAGTTGAGCGGGCTGAAGACGGAATTCAATAATTTTTACGTCATTTAGATTTGTGTAAGTGCTTTTTAATTTAGACCTGACTAAATGATTGAGGAGATTCCCAAAAAAATGTTTTTGGATTTTTAAATAGGAGTTGGAAGGCAGACCGGTCAATTTTTGGGACGATTCAGCAGAAATGTATTGTACCACGAGTCGAAAGCCATTCATGGAATGGTAATTACCAAATTATTGTGCTAAAATTATTTTTAGTGGAAATGGGAAGATATTATTAATTTGTGGTGCATTAAAAATACTATAAATTTATTCCATGGAATTTTCTAAAAGGCAACAAAGTCCTGTGGATTCCCTTGCATGGCTCCATTTTATTTCAACAGTGGTTGCCTTTCGTGTGGCTACTCCGGAGTGTACGAAGGGCTAAGTCACGTTTATGGAAGAAGACTTCAAGAGTTCCGGCGTAAATAATTTGATTTATTTAACCAAATCATAGCAACTCATAAATTATAGAAATGAAGATAGAATAGAGAAATAGGGAAATAATTTATTTGAGTTGAGTTGTATTTATTTTCATGTCTACAACAATGAGGGCTAATACTTTTCCTTACAGACATGAAAGTGTCAGAATGTAAAACAGCGGATAAAATCCCAGGACTATTTAAAGTGGATCAGTCAGAATTCTTACCTGAAAATGATGAGAGAGTTTCCATGGCTTACTATGCTTATATTTATGTGCCACCCCAATGTCGAGCGGATTCCTCAAGATGTACCTTACACGTTGCATTTCATGGTTGTTTTAGTAAATCGTACGTATAATGTTAACTTTTCCATGTAGTCTTGTCCTTTATAAATGAATGTCATTTGAAATTTATTAGGAGAATGAGAGACTTTAATATATGAAGGAAATGAGTGATATTAATTTGTAGGGTATTTGGTGGAGTTCCCTCATTCATCACTTGTAGTGGCTACTTGGATGTGGCGGCTGCGAATAATATAATTATTCTTTTCCCACAAACCACTTGGTCAATGAGTGACCCATTCTCATTGGCCGGATGTTGGGACGTTGCGGGCTACACAGGTATGAGAGGAAATCAACATCAGTATTTAGCTTATGGCAGTATAGACACATACATATATGTGAATATAACTTAAATATAAAAGATTTTAGTTTCGACGAAACAGACATTTTCTCTTGTCTTTAATTTCCTTGAACGTATATGTTCCTTTAAATTCTTGAAATACTACTGAGAATAACATATCAATTTGGGATTTTAAAATGATGTATTTTTGTCTTCGTTAGTAAAGCATTGCGAAAGTCAAATAACAATATTTTAGGGAGATTTATAGCTCTTGGAGCAAGTTCAAGCAATTATTTTCTCTCATGAATATATTTTCATAAATATGAGATTAGAGTGGATAAATATGAAATTAATTCTAAGTAAGTAATGTAAGAGATTTTTTGTTTCACTTTTCTTTTGCCTGGGAAACATATTGCGTGTTCTTAGGGATAGCTGTATAGCTGTGTCTATGTAAGAACAATGGAGAGGATATTGCAACATTTTCTTTAGATATGTAGGCACAAGCTGAGTGAGAAAAGTCATAGAACTGAATTAGTATATATTGTTGTGAATGGATGAAAAGCCAGTTAATTATTATTATTATTACAATAATGCTCAAATGACATGTACTAAACATTGATATTGATTTCCTTTCGTACACAGGAAGCTTATACGGTAAGTTGTCATACATATTTAAGTATATGTATATGAATTGCAATATTAGAATGGTGCAGTTTTTTATTCACTTTTGCATATATAAAGTATACCCTTGGCCTCGGGATTTCTCATGTACTCTTTCTTCCAACGACTATCAGCATGTTTTAAGGATGTAAAGGGATATGTAGATGAGAAAGCTAGAATTTTTTTTAACGGGGTCACTCTTTTAATATAATTGTTTTACTTTCTCCTTTATTTTACTTTGAAAATATGTAGGAACAAAGCTGGACAGCCAAGTTCATGTCGTGTACCGGATGATCTCGAGGATTTTGCATCAGAATTCTATCTACTGAGGCCATCACTAAATTTTTGTTGTTGGATGATTTGTTGACGGAAAATACTTTAACGCACGTATGTATTTACCACACAGTTGTGTACATCGAATGGAGTTCGGGAGGCTTTTTGCGTGTGTGTATGTGTGGGATATGCCGGACTATAATCACACATAAAAAAACCATTCTCTGAAAGTTTCCATTCCCTCAAAAATGAAACCTGCCAAAATATAAAAAAAATAATAATTTCCCAGCCATTTGACTGTATTTATTTTTTCCCTTACCGCCCCTGCAGTGATGAAGTGAATTAAAACACAAGAGGATCTTGCAATAGTTTTATATCTCTGGAAATATTTACATGTTAGTATTGTTTAATGGTAGCTCTTCCTCTTTAACATAGCTCAAATTGTGTGAATAAATGTTATGGATGAGGTATGTTATGTAGATATGTGGAAAGATGTGGAATTATTCTAGCAATATTTTTTGTAAAGTGGATTAGAAAAAACTTTCCGTTTATTTATTTTGAGGAAAAAAGGGCATTCATCCAATGATTTGTTCAATATGGATTATTATATTCAAATATTATTAATACTCCTTCCAATATAATATCCTGTTCACTATGTGCATTTTACACTTACCCGTGTTGTTTACTGTTCAGGGTTTGTTTTTAGCTATGTACTTAAATGGAACAATAAAAACAATATTTTTTATATGTACCAATTCCAACTGTTTTGGTTGCAATGGAACTGACAACCCATACATTTATTTACTCAAACTTCACGGGAATAAATCATTGAAATAATTCGTTACAATTTTGTAACTTACAAAAAGCAAACGTAGAAAAAATAATGATCTATCATGTCGTACCGAATCATCCGGAAGTAACGAACAAATAATCCAAATGCTATTTTTGCCCTCCGTGCCAGGCATACAGGCCACCTCTTGGTTGACGTTGACGGACCAGCGTTGGAAATGAAGCATCAGTGCAAAGTGCAATAACTTTAATTCTTCCCTGTGATTACGCCTCTAATTCACCAGTTGACGCCCTGTCCCTGACCTTGTAGTGAGGTATAGCTCACTACAAACTCTCGAGCGTTTTCTTTCATATTTGTTAGGTTAAAAGCTAGAAGTTGACCGAAACAGAAATCATAAACAATAACTATTGTATTAACCCGGCCCTGTGACCTCAAACAACCCCGATGGGTCACGTATAAATACATGGGAAAACATTTCGAAGGGTTTTGCGACCAACACCGGCAACAAATAGATGTAGGGCAGAGCTCTTAATTAGCACCTTATGCAAACACGATACCTGCGACTCTACGTTGAATAAAAGAATACAATTTGCAATATATCCTAGAAAAATTAGCTACTGTTAATTTCACCCTCGGTCCCAATTTTTTCTGATTTATTTACACATACAAGCGCCTGGGAGGACGTATCTTCGCTCTTATTTGTGGTCATGTGGCTTAGCTCCTCGTGCCAGCCAAGTACTTTTGATTTGTTTACTTTTATGTGCACAGATTTCAACTTTCTTGGACAGCAAGCGCTGCATCTAAAAATCATTTCTCAATATCACTGAAGGAAGTTCAAGCCAGTTATTTACGAGACATATGTACAACCTGCAATAAGTGTCTACCTACATATGCGTCTGACTCGAATTGCTTCATTGAAAACAAAATAATTGTGCTGAACACAATTATTACTTCTACATACCCAGTACCTGGAAACGTGTTCCTAATCATTATAGAAAACAGTGCGTAGTTTACGGATTAGTGAGTAGTCTGGATAGGTTGCGTTGAATTGAAAGAAGAGTAAGTCAGTTACTTTATTTTTTGATGTATTTTCGGCTGGACACAAGGTTTTCCCCACTTGCACATAGAGAGAACGAAATTCCACCTTATTTCACTGATACCCATGTTTAGTATTTGCCACAGTAAGCAGGTCCTTACGCTTTTTTTACTTTCACAATTTATGAATTTTACATATATTTAACAGAGTGATGAAAAGCTTTCCTATAACTTCCACGAATTATTGCAACTGTTAAGTCAGTCACAGCAGACTTAGCCAAATGAGGATCAGTACTAAAAATGGCTGAAAAAATGCAGGGCTGGTTCATCAATCCTTACATCAATCCTATATTATTTAGTTGATATTTTTCCATAAAGAATACAGAATAGCCTACTTACTTTTTGGAAACCTTGGCGAAATGAATGCCCTTCGTAGGAAATTAGTAGGTATATTTAACAATGTCATTTTCATTTACTAACATGTACAAAATTACAAACTCTCTTCTAGGATCTTAAAAATGGGTTTCGTGGATGTGGTCTACAGGACGGTCTTTCGGCGAACCTCTACTTTTGCACTGGCATGCGTCAGCAGTGCATTCATTTTCGAGAGAGCATTTGACAGATCTACTAAAATTCTCTTTGAAAACATGAACCAAGGGGTAGCGGATTTTTTCTGTGTCTGTACCATATTTAGTAAATATAATTTGATATACTTACATATTTTCCATCCTTACCTTCGTACTTTGATTGCAGAAACTGTGGAAACACATCCGTGGTGATTGTGACGAAGGTGATGAATGATCAAAGGTTAATGGAAGTATCAATTTTTGCTGGACTTACGTTTCAGTAGCGTTAAAGTACATGGTAGTATTAGTGCTGCCAAGCAAAAATTGAATTCGGTCTTTAAAATCATTTATATATTGGAAGGTATTATGAAATTGTAATAAAGCTGACCATATGCATTAATAAAAATTTTGTTGCATACAGATTTTTAATCATGGTTCGAGGGTCGAGATCTAGTAACTCCGAGCGATTCCATTGCTGCTACAGTTTATCTTATTGTTAGAATGATGACTTGGTATAACTCGTAACGGTTGGTTTTTTTATTTCAGCGACGGTATTTCTTATGGAGGTTCTAATTAAAACTACCTTACGAATATAGATCGTTTTAAGATGGTCAGAGAATTGAATATTGGATTTTAAGAATAAGGAATTGGGTTGCTTATCCAAGTAGAAAATAAAGTTAAAGCTTGCATTTTCTTAATTGCTATTCGGGTATGTAGGACATGTATTCAGGACAAACCTGCATGATTACTAGGGAAATATGTTAGGCAAGGTAAGTACAAGTACGAGTTGAGTAAAAGTAAAGAACCTCGCGTTGTTGTTTAAAGCTTGAAATTCCCTTGGCTTTATTGTGACTTGTGAGCATTAATCAAATCCTTTGGGTAGACCGTGGTCGTCGAATGGGTTTTCTGGAGGTTTAAAAGTATTTCTCAATGTGTAATACATTTCATGTATACCTGATTTGGTGTTGAGCGTTTGTGAATAGGCGTCCTTCACATTGCACATTTTTACTCACCGAAACGAGTCAAAACTGTGTCACATATCCAAATTGTAATAATAATTATTCATTGATTTCCTTAGTTTCTTGCACAGGTCCTTCACTTGAAGTGGGATATTGTTTATGGGAAAGCGGTGAACTGCCACCAAATCAATATTTGCCATGAATATTCTATTTTCATTCAGATATTTATCAACACCTATGTCCTCGCTCGTGTGGATAAATACTTCTGTCCAGTTACAAAACCGCTAAATAGCATGCTTGTCAATACAAATGTCGCAGTTCGCCGAGGAAATTCCACACTCCACCACGGTAGTAAATACTTATTACTTATACCCAAATTATAACTGAAGGGCTACAAAAGTAAGAATTCCTACCGCCTCGTACGTAGGTATGAGTAATGCTTTGCTCTAACGCTGTAAGGATAAACGGTTGGAGGTTAAAAAAATTGCTAGTAAATAGCTCCGATTATTTACAATTTAAGTCAACAGCAAATAGCGTCGATTGTGAAACTTGCCGAAAATATAGCTATACCTTGAGTCTTTCATTTACTTTTGGGGAGTCCATCCTATGCCTCCGATCTCTTTCATTGTCAGCTAAGTTTCAAAGCTAAAAGGAAAGATTATCATAAAAAATCTATAAGTTGAGGGGGAAATTATTTGTCAGATTCAATACGACCATAATGAAAGGAACGTTACTTCCTTTCAAGAAGTTTCATCTGCTTTGGATCTCTCTGTCCCTATTTTGGGACATTGAGTACTCAAAAGGCCAAAGCCAGCTTGGTCCTCTCTACCAACTGTTGAAAGTAAATCCAACTTGTTCCAGTGAACAAAAACTCTTTCAGTTTTTCTATCAATTCATCCGGCAGGATTTCTTTGATGCGAATGTGAACCTCATTTACGACTCGACGGATCATTTGTGTGAGCACGTGAGGGAACGACTGCATCGAGATATTGGCAAAGTGACCTCCGCCACAGTGACTATTTACAATCCAGAAGAGGAGGAATTTACGGAGGAGGGTAAAACGAAAAAAGAATTGATTGGGAAGCATTTTCATCGTTTCACCACTTGGGTTGAATTGAATATCGTGATTTTCTTCGACGGAGACCATGCGAATAATACTTTGGAGAACTTGATAGTTCTTCACGACTTCCAGAGACAGAATAGTTTTAATATATTTTGGCAAAGGGAGAATCGAAATGAGAACTTTCTGGAAATCAGTGCATTGGATCGGCTGAAGTACAAAATTGAGGTCATTACTAATAAAGTCACGAAGAAGGACATTGACGTGGATATCATGTCTAGGTGTTTCTACTGTGACAGTGGCAGTCCTCTCAATGTGTACATTGGTAATGTACAAATAACTAAGGCTGGTGCAGTCGTTTGCCCAAAGAAAGCGGAACTATTCCAGGATTATACGAAAAACTTTTACGGTAAAATTTTTCGGGTGTCTTTAGCTCGAGGCATACCTGCAATGATGAGTTATAGGAGATTGAGGAGTGGGAGAATTGAAACAAACGGTGGTTTCCAAACCCAATTGTTTCATATGGTTCGACGAAAATTAAATTTTAAGTATAATGTCACTTTGGCGAAGACTTTTGGTCTCGAGGGTCCAGATGGAATTTTTTCAGGGATGGTTGGAGCTGTTCAAACCGGAAGGGCAGATTTGGGAGTTGGAGCTGCAGCAACTTTAGGACGACATCGGGTGGTTCATTACCTCACACCCAATACTTTCCACTTGGTTACCTTCATTACCGCAAATCCTCATCCAAGGCCTGAATGGCAAACCATCTTCTTAGCGTTTAGTCTCCCACTCTGGTTTTCCTTCATTTGTGTGGCAGTCTTCTTAGTGTACCCCACATTCGTTGTTGTCACTACCTTTACTCCAAAAGAGGCTCAAAACTTCCTGAAAATTCTCATGAATGGGATCGGCTATCTCTACAGACCTATCTTTGACCAGCATTGGAGTAGAGACAAGGCTTTGACGTACAACGCCTTGAGAATTCTCAGTGTTTTCTGGCTCATCGGGGTTTTGATTCTAGGCACAGAATTTAAATGTAACTTAATGAAACTCACTGTCTCACCACCTTTGGAACAACTTCCCAAGACCTTTAATCAACTCGCCAATTCCGATTATAATATCATCACACATTATGCTGGAGGTTCTTTGGATAGGATTGTGCGTACAACCCACAGTGCAACTTTCGACAAAATAACTCAAAAAATGAAAACAGAAATGTCCATTACAAAGTGCTTAGAACGAACCTTGAAGGAACGAACAGCCTGTATTTCCTACGAAGATGACGCAATTATTGAGGGACAGAAAAACTTTTCTGACCCTTTTGGTCACCTCTACATTCATAAAGCACCCATGTCTGCATTCAATTTCTACGCTAGCATCATCTTACCCCGTGAGGCTGTTTATATTGAAACCATGGAGACTACCGTGAGCCAAATTGTTTCAATGGGCATTACGAAAAAGTTCCACGATGAGCAGTATGACATGTCCAAAATGAAAGGACGGGGTTGGGCCAAGAGGAGAAAAAATCAGCTCCCTATTTATTTTGATTGTTACCATCATTACGAAAAACTTAGAGTGCATCATTTTCTGGGAACTTTTGTTATCCTCGCTCTTGGATTCATCACTGCGGCTGGAGCATGGTTCGTAGAGCGAAGGGGCAGCAACGAAGTTGTTGTAATTAGCAGGAGCGTTTTCAAAACCACAAGAGTACATCCAATTGAGGCTGATGATTGTGAGGTTATTGAGACAGAAGGAGTCATCCGAGGTGAGGACGAATGAAGAGCACAATATATTGTGACATTTGACATTACTATATACATTGGAATCTTAAAAAGACATGGTTTTTCATTTATAAATCGATGTCATCGAGTCCCATGGTTATTCTTTCAACCTGCAAAAAGAAAAGAAACAAAAGTTAAATGTTATGCGTTAATATTATTATGCCATTTGGTAAATGTTTATTTTGATTGGTCATTCTCATTCACAGCCACTAAATATTACAATTAAATTAAGATTAAGTTAGTTCGGTTTGAGATCTTGACTTTAGCACACTGAATAAAATGGGTTCTAAATTGTTATCAAAATTAACACTTACTTG